>VDFB02031882.1:0-26038 GCA_007258455.2 Sequoia sempervirens | reverse complement strand
TTAATGAGGGTCAAGGTTATTAGAAGTCATAGGGTTTTAGGTATTCCTAACCTATCTTGCAAGAATTCAAGTTTTCCCAACCTTTGTCTTAGGTTTTTTCAGTTTCAAAACCTTTCGGCTTGGCGATCTCTTCATTGTTGACGTGTCGAGGTTTTTCAAAGCTTGGAAACCTTTGACAAGAGGTTCTAAGTTTCGGGTTTTTAGCAACTTAGCAACAAAGCGATGGGGTGTGTGATGTCGAATGTGGGACCCGATAGGTGGACAAAGATAGATGGTGACATGTAAAAGAAAATAGTGATTATCATTTGGGTAATCATGTAATTCACATCCTAGTTGTGAATTGTGAGGTAGTGAGTTGGAATGGTGGACCCATGGGTAGTAAAGGCTTATGTAAATCTTCATCAGGGAGAAAGGGTGATGTCACTAGGAGAAGGTTTTTGATCACTTTGCCATAACAATGGACATTAAGCTAAAGAAGATCAACGGTGGAGATCAACCAGTAAAGATCTAATGGTGATAAGTGATTGGCATAAGATGAGGATCAATGGTGATAGTCTAACTGCAGCTACTCAAATGGTCTAGATTTAAAGACATAATAGTGAGCAAGGATCGTAGGATTAGGGCATGAAAGGAGAAGATCAACGGCCAAAATTCAAAAGCAGAGATTTGAAATGGCTTCAACGGTGTGAATGAGGGTTTGGGACTACAAACTGACATAGAGGACGAAATTAATTGGTTCAACTGCACCAGTAATGAATGTAAATGAGGATTTTATCTTCAAGGCGATAGAACAAATTGTGAGGAAATTGAGATCAAAATCAAATCAAAGGATCGGAAGAGAGCATTAAATGCATATTCAATCTTAGGTTTTGATAGGAAGAGAATGAAGGAAATTTCTCTATAATAGATGAATTAAATGTTGGTGGCTCAATGGAAGATATGGCAATATCAGGTAAACTCTATGAGATGTCTTAATCATGGGCTAGACAGTGGTGTGTGGTTGGAGGTAGAGGAAGCTTGCTAGTGAAGTTAGCATGGGAAGAAAACCCTAACAAGAAGTGGAAAGGGGAGGACGTAGAGAGGGGATCTCAAAGGAGAGATTGTTGGTTGGTGAAGAAGGAAGACAATTAGGGATTGTCGAATAATTGGGGTTGGTAAGAAGGCAGCAGAGAGAAGAAGGATTGAGGGTAAGGAAAAGGCGTGTAGTCTACAAGTGCAGAGAGAGTGTTGAAGATAGTAAGGCATAGTAGAGTATCCAACAATGGAAGTTTTTACATGCTGAAATTATGTTGGGAATGGAGCCAGATTGTTGAAGACATTTTTGTTGCAAGTGTTGCATGTAGGATAGAAGAGGAGCCCATGTGCTTCAAATATTTGTAATCTTTTGCATGTTTGAAGATAATATAAGTTGCAGATTGTATCTTCCTATTTCGGTTCTTATTTTGTATTTGTAGCCTTTTCCCGTTGAGTCTTGTGAGGTTTTGTGATCCTGTTGTTGGGTAGAGTCTCCCTCCCTCATTAGTGGTAGCAAACCTAGTTGTCCTAAGTCTGTAACAAAGTGTCGAACATGAGGCAGTTGTAGTAGGAACTGAGTGTGGGTTGAAACCATAAGATCTGCGGGTGATGAGCTAAGAAGAGTTGTGGAAAGCATGTTTTTTCATAAGCATAAAAGAGGGTATGTAACCCTATCCTCCAATAGAGATAAAGATGGGTAGAAGGTGTAGAGTGCCTCCACTGCGAGAAGGAACTAGGTAGAGGAAACATATTCCACAGTCTTTGTTGGGTAGACGATGGTTGTGCAAGTGAGATATTTCTCACAGTTGTGAACAGATCGCCGAAAGTGAGGTAGTTCACATATGCAAAAATTGAGGGTTTAAAGCTTTATTAGATCATTGAGAGTGTGTGGATAACACTTGAAGGAGTTGAAGATTTGTAAACAAATTGTCGAACTGGAGGTAGTTTACAATAAGATTGGCGAATATTGAAAGAGGGTTTTGTAAATAGACCATTGAACAGGAGGTAGTTTATAGTCTTGAAACCCGAGGGTTAAATATTTGTGCAGCTATGGCTTAGAGAGGCCTAAAAAAATGGAAAAGAGAAAAGGAAAGAAGAATTTTTTCATTAGATGTGTTCCAAGGATTCCCAAAATAGAGGAAATCAAAGAGAGATTTTGAGAAAAATAATTGATGGAGTTGCAACAACAATTAAATGAATGGGAGCTCACGATAAGAGAATGGAAAAAAGAGAAGAAAAGAGTTGAAGGTAATGTTTATCCTTATAATGATGTTTTAATTGAAGAAAGTAAAGAGGTTGCAATAGAGTGTCTTGTATATGACACCAAGGAAGAGTATAAAGATGAGGAGCCTAAACCTAAAATTGAAGAATGTTTGTTGGAAGACATAAAGGATGAAGATCCAGAGGTGGTAGCAGCCACAGAAGAATGGAAAGAGATGAAGGTCCATGAAGAAGAAGAAACCCAAGTGGTAGTGGTCAAAAAAATTGTAAAACTTGCATCTTGTGAATTCATAGAGGATTGTGGATTGTGTGTGAGTGATGTAAATGGGATGTCTAGGTATGAGAAGGTTAAAATTTTTGTTGAAATTTTTTCTTTTTAGTATGACAAGAGTAATATAGAAGGATATATTGCAATAGTGGGTGTTTCTATAGTTGAAGGTACTACAACTGAAAATAAGAAAAGAGGTGAAGGGAAAAAATTTGAGATGTTTGGGGATCCTCCCTTAGCATTAGTTGATGTTTTCTTATGTGATAAGGAGATTGGTATGACTGATAGTTTGTTGTAGGGAGTGAAGGGTGAGTCCCTTGATTATAATACTAGAATTGGTGTGAATGCAAAAGAGGAAGTGATTACAACTAGAAAATGTCTTTTAGAAGGCATGGGGAATAGGGAACACAATGTTCAAACCAAGGGTGATGATGAAGAAAAGGGCATAGGATTACCAAAAGAGGAGGTAATGCATAATGTTTTTAAATTTTGTGATGAAGATGAAACTAGTTTTTGTTTGGATGGATAGGATGCAATGGTTATTAGAAAAGATAGGGATATTGTTCAATGCCTTATTAAAGGCATGAAGGAAAAGAATGAGGCTGAAGTTGCAGTCAATGATAAAAAGGTAAATTCAAATTTCATTGAATTTGAGAATAATTATTTTCATGTCAAGATGGATGAGTTGGTGAATGTAGAGGTGATGAAAATAGGTTTTGTTGGTGTAGATTTGGATGGAAGTATTGCATAAGAACATGAAGATTCTTCTTGGTGGAGGTGGTCAGAATATGGTGGGTTTAATCCCACAAGACTAGAGGAGGATATGAATTAAACTAGGAGGAGGTGGTCGGTCAGTGGTGGAATTGGTTCCACATTCAGGAGGTTGAGTACAGAGATAGAGAAGTTGTTCAATACAATAATAGGGATAGTATCATGCATCAGTGAAGAAGAAGATGTTGTGATAGAAAAGGGAATAAAGGTAAAGGTTGTGGAGGAAGTTGTAGGAGATATTTGGTGGGGATGGCCGGCTTGTGATGGTAAAAACCAATGAAAGAGGAGATCAGAAGAGAGATTATTTAGAGGATGGTTGACAGTGGAAATGATTCCAGATTCATGAGGCTTAATGAAGAGAAGAGTTGTCAAAGAAGGAAGTTTTTTCTAGCTAAGTGTTGGAAGAGGATAAAGAAGAATAATTTAGAGGTGCCAAATTCAATGATGGAGTTTTATGAGGGTTGTTTGTGATCCGAAAGGGTGGTACTACCACTCAACTCCATTTTGTGAGACCAAAAATTTCCTACCTTGGATGTCTGATGCAAGATCATCCATGGCATACTGACAATCCTGTGTCACCAAAAATATTTATTTTTTCTTTGTTTGATTTTAATAAGGGCCAAGGTTGTGAGAAGTCATGGGGTTTCAGGTTTTCCTAACTTATGTCATGAGAATTCAAGTTTTCTCAACCTTTTTCGTAGGGTTTTGGAGTTTCAAAACCTTCTGGCTTGGCAATCTCTTCGTTGTTGGCGTGTTGTGGTTTTTTAAAACTTTGCAACCTCCAACAAGAGGTTCTAAGGTTTGGGTTTTTGGTGACTTGGCGATAGAGTGATGTGGTGTGTGATGTCGAATGTGGGACCCAATAGGTTGACAAGGACAAATGGTCACGTGTAAAAGTAGATGGCGATTGTCATTTGGGTAATCATGCAATTCACATCCTTGTTGTGAATTGCGAGGCAGTGAGCTAGAATGGTGGTCACATGCATAGTAAAAGCTTATGTAAATCTTCATCAGGGAGAATGGGTGATGTCATTGGGAGAAGGTTGTCAGTCACTCCAACATAACGATGGACGTTAAGCTAAAGAATATTGACGATGGAGATCAAGAGGAAAATATCTAATGGTGATAAGCGATTGCCATAAGATGAGGATAAATGGCGATAGTCTAATTGAAGCTACTCAAATGGTCTAGATTTAAAGACATAAGAGTGAGAGAGGATCGTAGGATCAAGGTGCGAAAGGAGAAGATCAACAACCAGAATTCAAAAGAAGAGATTTCAAATGGCTTCAATGGTGTGAATGAGGGTTTGGGACTACAAACTCACATAGAGGAAGAAATTAATTGGTCCAACCGTACCTGGTGGAACCTCTAAAAATTTCATGTCCCATCTCCAGTCTTGCTTAAAATTGGATTCAAATTGTATCTAAGGGCTTAAGGTTCTATTCCTTTTCACTGTGTTAGGGTTTTAGTCACTCGAAGCCTTATTTGAAAAACCCTTTTTGAGTTTGTATCTATGCCAAGGTTTTCGGTTTTTGTTGACCTCTAGCTACTGGTCCCTAGTCTTTTAAGTCATATCTTGTTCCATTAAAATCCATTAATTAATTGGCCCTCTAGTTTTGTTTTACTGGTTGTCTTGTGTTGGGCCATTGCTTAAAATTATCCTAAGTCGAGCTAGGTATTTCTCATTAGAATTTTAAGTCATCTTTTCCATGGGAATTATCTCGTCATCTTAGTTGGGTCCCTTTTTAAAGATTAACAATTTCAGAATTGTAGATATGAGGATGCTTGATTACTATTCGATTGATGCAAACAAATCTCCATCGTTCCTCGCATGCCCATTCCATTTTATTGCTTCTTATTTTATTCCCATGGGATGGTGGGTGAAGGCCATGTGTCTTGTACGATTGGTGGGCCCGATGTCTTTGTAAAGGCGTATAGATGGTTTTCAGGAGGAGATCAACGGTGGGTGATGAATGATGTGGCCGCATCTGGACCATTCACCGCATGCCTATTTTTTTTTCTTGCCTATTAAAATAATCACACAGGCTAGTAGGCGGATGTCGGATGTCTAGTCTAAACAGTGGGTCCAGTGGTGTCAGGTGGTCAGTTGCAGAGTTTTCAAATGAATCAATGTTCAATAGTGGGTGATGTGGACTAATCTTGACCGTTCTCCACTATCCTATGTGGGTTTCACTTTTACCACCATACTCTCAAAGAGGAAGCGAGAATTTTCCATGTGGTATGATCTAGAGGACGTGGAGGCATTGGTGCAGGGGAAAATAGTAATAAAATATTTTAACACATGGCATGGAGAATAAACTATGCATTACTACTATTGATATATTGTACATGTTTAAAAGATCTTTTAATCTAACAGGGGTATGTGCAGGATCATCATGGAAAAAATAGGGCCTTAAGTGGCAAAAAATTTAGAAAAATTAGAGTTAGGCAACTTGACATAAAAATTTGAATAAGTTATCTTTATTATTTCAAAAATATGTAAGAATAGAATCTATAGAAAATTGAATGTAGTTTCTAAATTGCTAGGTTTATTTTTAAAAAATAAATAATGAATTTGGTTAAAATTTTGAAATTTGAAATCGCAAGAAAATTTAAATTTCAAGGAAAAAATAAGTAGGTGTCCTGCCTAACCACCCTAACCACAATAAATAAAATGAAAAAAAAAAATTCGCAATATTTTAGATATAAGTAGAGGACCCATGTTCAAACAGATGCATATTTTTATAATATTTTTCTAAGTAATAATTAATTATGAATTTTGCCACAAATTTTTAAAAAATATAAAACTTGTATGTCCGACCAATCTTTAACTTGGTCAAAACTTCATGAAATTCATTTTTTCTTTTTAATCCTATAGTATCGCGAAGCATAGAATGTGACACATGTTTCAATTCAAAAATGTGATACCATTTGAAAGCTATAGATGTTTTTTCAATCAACCTATCAATCAAGACTTTAGTCGCATCTCATAGAAAATGAATAATTATTAATTAAATTCAAAAGTAAAGCATAACTTATATTGGTGGAAAGTTGAGAATTTCCTTTAAACCCTTTTCATTTCATCAATTTTGGGTTAAAAAAAAATCGTCAGCCACATACCTTACACATACCCATTATATCGCCACTTTTTGGCCCATCATGATCCTACACATACCCACTTGTGGATGTTATCTAAAGGATAAAGATGCGGGTAAATAAGAAGTGTGTATGAAGAAGCTGGGAGATTTAATATCGACCTCTCCCCATCTCCCCATTGATAAAAGTTGTGCATGAGTTATGACTCATGGGGGAAAGGGAAAGAAGACACATGGATTTGAGCTACAATGACAAAGAGATGGTGGAGCCTACGTACTACTAGAAAAAGGTTCCATGTGGCTTTCTGTCATTTGGTAAATATTGTGGTTGTTTATAGTCGGATTTGTCATAATAAGTTGGTCAAATCTAGATCTTCAATCAATTAACATTCCAAAAAGATCAATGGTGGGCATTCAAAACTCAGTTGAAGGAAAGTGAGTAGTTTTGGTTCGCACGAATAATCCTTAATAGTTGAAAGGACATCAAACTACCGAATTAAGGAATTGCATAATTATTAATATGTCTTAAAGGAACAATCTTGAACTATGAAGCATACTGTGCACACTCAAAGAAGCTCGTGTTGTGGTTTCTTAATATTTTCCGACATTGGAACTAGGGTTTTCAACCTGCGAAGAAAACTAGTAAATGAATTATTGCCATCCCATCAAAATTATTGTTAAGTTGTGGTTTTTCCAACTCTTGAAGTCTGTTAGGGTTTTCTTGGTTTAGTATTTTTAAGTTTTGACATTCATAAAAGGATTTTTTAAAGTTATACATTGCATAATTTGTGTCAAACCATTACAAAAGTCATAAGCCTTGTTCAAGTAAACCAAAAACCCTACCTTGTAATACCTCTTGTGTTATGGATCCTAAAGTAAAAGCGTCTTCATCTAAAGGGGAAGCTTCTACTCCCAAAAGGCCATTAAATAAAGACCTCATGGATCAGTTACAACCCTCGACCATTGATAAACCAAAGGGCCAACTACTTCTTAGAGGTATGTAAGTTGTAGAGGGTTTAATTCACAAGAATTATTTTTTCAAGGATTCCAAGCTATCTTATACTGGATGGGAACTATTTCATAGCTACTTTAGGAATAGAAACATGGGTATCCCAGTAGGTAACCCTTGGAACTATGACCTAGGAAAGTTGATTGTAACAAACTTTTATATGGATGTTGACTTGCTTGAGGTAGTGGCTACCAATTATGACCCATTCACAAGAACTATAAGAACATATGATGGGAAGGAAATGGTCAAAATCAACAAGGAAGAATTGGGTCTTTTTTCAAGCTTACCAAATGGAGTGATGAAATGTATAGGATAAATGAGGACACTCTCAAGTAGGAGTCTAATAAAACTACTTGATTACATTCAAATTTCACATCCTATCAAGATTCCTAGTAGAAATTGCAGGTTGAAAGATCATAATAGGATCACATGATAAAGAGCCTTTCCCGGTTAGCTATTTTGTATCTTACATCCAAAAAAAATTCTACTCTATTTTCCAAATAATTGGTTATGATCTTGTCAAGGGAATGCAAATGGAATGGATGTATATGGCTTCCCATATTCAACACCCCTAGTATTGTGTAACACATATGATTATGCGGGGTTTCTTTTAGAAAGAATGCATGAAGAATTGATAAAGTTGAAAAAAGGTTAAGTGGGAGTGAGATTCAGTTGGTATTTGTTGTTGATGCATATGTTTTTATACAAAGGTGCAGTTTTCTTTAGGCCTACTATAACTAAGTTGGAAAAAAGAAAGGTTGAATTGGAGTTTCCCATGCAATGTTGGACTACTATTTTAGACAAGGATGATAGGACATATGATTATGTGACATTCTAGAACCTATTTGCTTCATAATTGAGAAGAGTCTTAATTGTGAGTGTACCTAGAATTCCCATAGCTCTACATGATTTCTTGAGACCTAAGGAGAGAAGGCCCAAGCTTGGAGTTGAACATAATTGGGGAGATGTTATCCCATACCCTAATTACACAATCTTAATAGTATATAGTTTCATGGTAGCACCTCACATGTTTCCAAGGTTTGTACCATAAAGAATTGGTTTCCTAGAGGTAATGTGGCAATTGGGAAGCTTTGAAAATTGACACTCATTCAATCAAGGAAAAGGAACATTCTTTCCTTTGTATACTTTTTTTTTATGATTTTGTAATGACCAAGGGAGGATGGAATAATGTTCTTGATATACTCAAAACCTACCGCATGTAGAGGTCAGTTGAGAGGGTTAGATATGACCCTGAAGGTTTTATGGCTTGGTTGAAAGAAAGAAATAAGAGCTTTAAATTTATACACATTTTTCAATATCCTAAAGATGTGATAAGAAATGTGTTTGACATTTTGGAGAAGGAGAAATGAATAGCAAAGTGAATTTCTTTTAATAAGATGCAAAGAAAGATAAAGCAAGAAGAACCTGATTTCAAGGTTCTCCCAGAAACTGAAAATCTTATACAAAAGGTAGAGCATGTATCAAAGCATTTTGATTTAATAGTGGGCCACCTTGAAGCTAAAGGGGTAATAAGTAAGGATAAAGGAAAAACCCCAAATGTAGAAGAACAAAGTGGAGGGGGAATCCCTACTATGAGAGAAAAGTCTACATCTTCAACCTCTGGTGAACCAAGAATAAGGTTCTTTGTAAGGAGAAAGAGTAAGACATAGAAAGTTGATGCAGTTTTTTATCCTTCTCCACAAGAAGAAAATAAGCCTCCTTCTCTTGTTCATGAAGTACAACCACCATCTCCTCCAAGGCCAATAGAGCCTAATATTGTGGACATTGATTCTCTACCACCTAGTGAAATACCACCACGAGAACCACCATTGAAAAAATAAAAAGGTTGAAGTGATTGGTCTGGTGGATTATGATGATGAAGGCTCTTATGATGAAATTTGGGTATCAGAGAAGGAAATGCAAGAAGGAGTGCCAACTACATGAGTAGTAAGGGTGACACCTCAATTAGGTATGAGATTGAGTAAAGGTGATCTTACAGGAATCAATGGTAGAAATGATATACGGGTTGAAGCATGTGCAAAGTTTCTAGCTGATGACTCACTCTTAAAGTCTCAGGATTTTATGGAATTTGAATATAGAGCTAAAAGAGATGAATATATAAAAAACCTAGCTTTAGAAAGAAGCCTTCATCTAGAATTATTAGATTCCATCATCCAGAAAAGGGTTTTAAATGAAATGTGAGCTAGATTCCAAAAGATGACAGCAAAAGAGGGTCTAGAATTAGTTAGGAGGAAGTTGCACTTGCACTACAGGGGTCTTCTTTCAATGAGGAATGGGAAGCCTTGGATATATGGTCTCTAGCCCCAAGCACTAGAAAAATTGATATTGTTGAGCCTGCACCTAACTATAGTGGAGGCCTAATAATAAAAAGAGTGTCAAAAACATCTGCCTTAAAAGTAGCAAATATGTCAATTCATGTTATACTATTTACAAGTGCCACTATAGAATCTATGACTACAGAAAAGGATAAGCTTAGAAAAGACTACAATTATTTTTTAGTTAAATATGGAAGGCTTGAGTAGTTTAATATGTAGTGGTAGAAAAAAGTTGCATTATTGGAAAATAAGTTGTAGTGTTTGCAACTTGAAAAGCCTAAGAAAAATGATGTCAATTCCCCCACCATTTCACAAGAAGATGTACTTTTAGAGTTTAATGTTGAAGTAATCTCTTCATGGGAAATTATTCCCTATAACATGGGAAGTGTTCCCATTTCGATAGTGGAACCCAATACAATAGAAGTGCCACAGGCTAAGGAAGATACCAATCGGGAAGAATTGCTTAGGAAGTTAAATTAATACAAAGAGAAATGTGACAATCATGATGAGGAGATTTTCAGGAGCAATATGAAGATTGTCGCTACAGTATTAGAACATTTGAACATAAGAGTAAATAAAAAGTTGAATAGTATCCACCATAGTTATTCATCCATGGTGACCACTATTAGAAATTTTGACATTGACAGAGAAAGAGCCATTCCACTCATGGAAATTTGGATCCCTAGGAAGAAGGATTTGGTATTGATGTCAATTGGGGTTAAACATGGTGTCAATCTACCTGAAAATTTTAAACCTACCAAGGTTCTTGTAGGTAAAATTGAAGGATACATTGGAAATATTGAACCATTGGAAAACAAAATAAAAGAGCTGGTGAAATCCTTTCATGAGTCACATCATGGCCTTCTTCCATCCATTCTAAGGGATGATGATAGCATCAAAACTCTACAAGAGTGGAGAAATGAAACAAATAAAGTTATTTTAGATCAAGTTGTGTCAATTTTTCAAAAAATTGATATGGACACATTAAAGATAAATATGGATATGCTAATTCATGTTGAGACTATCCTACTAGAATTTGATTAGGAGGCTAACTAGATTGTCACGAAATATGCACCTTATAGAGAAAGGCCTGATGAAGTCATGAATTTCAATTGGATCACTAAAGAGGAATTCTTATCATGGAAAGGTAGATACTTGGAGGGAGTGGTGGACTGATGTGAAATAATGGGGTGGTAATTTGAAATTTTGAAGTCTACAACCATGAAGAATAACGAATAAGTGAGAATTGAACTACATAGCCTGGCTTTAATAAAAATTAGGCTTTTCATAAGGTATAGAAAATATAGTGCATCTTCTTCAAGTTCAATTGATGACAAGGCTACAGACGTGGATACATCTTTTATCCTTTCTTTTGAGTTTTTGTCATGCTTTCCTTCTTTCACCTTGTGTGCATGGGAAAATTTTTTGAGGTAACTATTGGAAGATAATTTTTGAATATTGGACCGGATCTCCACCAACAAATGAAGACTATTCACATTTCCCCACATGTTTCCCACGTCTTGGGAATGCAATGCAACTGAATAGGTGAATCTTTATTTTGAGCAGTCTAATGGGATATTGACATGTGTACTTTCTGGCCTGAGGCTTTTTTTTTGCTTCATTTCTATAAGAAGGAATTAAGGGCTAGAAAGTAGGGGTTCATTGTTTTGTATTCAACACTGTGGATTGTAGAAGTATTAAGCATGTTTTAGTGTTTTGTCTTAAGTTAAGAGTTTTGTTCATATGTATGTAATTTTGATAGCAATATAGTAAATACAATACAAAGTGATACCAATTTCATGGCTATTGTCTCTCCTTGTACTCGTTTTATGAGTTATGAATGAAATTAGTCCAGGACTCCTTTTGTTTGTCTCTATTTTTTCTCAATAGATGTTTAATTTCATTCTTGCTTATTAGTTTAATGAATTAATTCGAGTGTTTGGATGATATTTTTAACTCATAAGAATTAGGTGCTAGGATATTTGTAAGTAGTGATGATCATGATTTTAATAGTGGAGTGTTGTAAAGAAGTGTTTCTTGAGATTGTAGGTTGCTATTGATAACATGTTATCTATTTGTATAGGATGATATTGACTTCGTGCTTGGAATAAGACATTAGTTCGTGCAAAGTATTCATAATTTTGTTCATGAGTTGATTTATCAGATAATCACCTTACTTTATAAACTTTTAGAATGGATACCACTATAGTTGATTTGTCTTGAGTTTCACCTTCTCATGCTCTAAGTGTAGGATATCAATAAATGATCTTCCAACTTGTTTGATGTGCTATGTTGATTGAGTAATTTTATGAGAATTATTTGTTATTGACTATGTATTTGAGTAGTAATCATAGAAATTCCTGAATATACATTGTGGGATCACCCTCCTAGGTTTAACAAAGCCTAAAGTGTAGGAGTAGAAGTCTCATAGATTTTACACATTCATTGGCCAATCCCTTTGGAGTACTAAGTATTGGAAATGGAAAAGTCCATAGGTATTTTATGAAGTCAGTTTGGTTCTTAAAAAAATAAACAACAGATTGGCGACTTCGTTGGGCACTAGCTAAGTCCAAAGTCTCTAAGTTTAGATTTGTTACAAATAGAGTCAAGTAGTTTATTATATTATTCTTTACTTTCTAAAGAATAATTGGTTTAAATTTTGTTGTAACAAGTCATGTCATACCCAGTATTATGTGTCAAGTCTTAGTTTAGTCTGTCACCTTGTGTCGGGCTATGTTTAATTTTTTTATGAAGTTACAAATATAACGTCAAAGTGTAATCACTTTCTATTTCCTAGTATTCTAGGTGGCGAATCTAACATCTCTAATACCCGTATAATGATAAAATATATCAAAAGGGATAAAAGAATAAGGATTCTGACATATTTTACATCATGAAGAAAACCATAAGTTAATCAAAGAGACATCTTGAGCATAAGGCATAATCTGAGCCTATAAAAGAAAAGAAACTCGCTTGGGTAAGGAAGAGCTCTAAGTCAAGTAAGCCTATTGATTCCCCTGCTGATGCATCTCCTACTTTTAATATTGATGTAAGTAGTGTTGGTGTAAAGGAAAAGGCACATGAAGTTGAAGGGTCTAATGTAGACCAAGGAATTTTTCCTATTGAGCAAGTGTTTGATAATGAGCTTAACATCTCAAGAGAGGAGGATAGATGAGAGTTTTGCGGTAAGAATAAGAAGTTTTCAGAGCCTTTAAATCCTAGAGTTGGCTCCATTTTTAATGGAAAGAATAACAAACTTAAGCAATATAGAAATGATGTTTGGGATTCAATTGAGCAATTTGATGCTTTTGGAATTGAATGGATGGAAAGAGGACATAATAGAGTGGTTGACTTACTTGATAACACTGCATTAAGACCAAATCATATAACTTTTATAGGAATCTCTAAAGTTGAGGTGCAAACATGACCTTCCATTCCTGATAATGTGCACAACTGGAAATTTTTTAATGATGATGAGGATATCCTAAAAAATTTAAACTGTGTTGATGAATATGAAGGTTAGGAGATTAAATTTGGTGGATTTTTTGAAAATATTGATGGAAAGCATGCATTATTTGGAAAAGAGATTATCTAGTTGAAAACAAATAAAATCCCCAAAGGTCTTGTAGCACTTGAAAGGGTTTTTGATAGTCAAGATAAAAGCAAGATTAAGGAAACTGCTTCTCATCTAGAGGACCTAGAGGAAGTAAATTTGGGACTGAAAATGCCCCTAAGAAAGTGTATGCAAGAAAGAAAATGAAGCCAAAGGTGAAGGAAATGTTGATTTCCTTGCTTAGAAAATATAGACATGCCTTTGCTTGGTCATACGATGACCTAAAAGCTTACATAGAGGAATTGTTTCAGAATGAGATTCCTCTAAAGGAAAATGCTAAACATTTTAGGAAAAAGAAGAGACCCATCAATCCTACTATAGGTCCCAATATGCAAGAGGATTTGGTAAATTTAAGAGATGGTGGAATTATAAAACCCATTAGAAATTCTTCATGGGTATCCAGTTTAGTGCCAGTAAGGAAAAAGAATGGTGATGTAAGATTGTGTGTTGATTTTAGAAACTTGAATATATCCTCACTAAAGGATGATTACCCATTGCCAAACATGGAATCTATGTTACAGAAGGTGACTGGTTGTGAGGTACTGTCAATTATGGATGGTTTTTTAGGTTATAACCAAGTAAAAGTGAAGGATTCTGAGTAGTACAAGAATACATTCACTAGTCCATGGGGTACCTACATCTATGTAAGAATTCCTTTTGGATTAACAAATACAGGTGCCACTTTTCAAAGGGCTATGGATGTAGTTTTTATTTATTTTATTTATTTATTTATGGCTATATATCAAGATGACCTGACCAGTTAGTCCAAGAAAGAGGAAGATCATTATATGCACTTAGAGAAGGTATTTATTAGATCTCTAGAGTATGGGATATCTTTGAGTCCAAAAAAATGTGCTTTTGGGGTCACCGAGGGTAAATTTTTGAGGCACATTGTGTCTAAGGATGGAGTAAGAATAGACCCTAAAAGAGTAGCAGCCATAGATAAAATCCCCCAACCAAAAAATGTCAAGGGAATTTAGACAATTTTTGGACAAAGAATTTTTTTAAGAAGGTTTGTGACTAACTTTGTAGAGATCACAAGACCTATTTCCAAGATGCTAAAGAAGGGAGAAAAGGTTCTTTGGAGTGAGGAGCCTAGCTAGGCATTAAAAAAAAAACAAGCTATTAACGAGGCTCCATTATTGAAATCTCTTGATTTCTCCAAGCCAATGCACATTTTTTCTTTTGCTTCTTTTCATACAATTGTTGTTGTTTTGTTACAAAAAAATGAGGAGGGCTATGAACAACCCATTGCATTCTTTAGCAAGTCTTTATAGGCTGCAAAGCTTAAATATGATATGATGGAAAATCAAGCATATGCCCTAGTTAAGGCTAGAAAGAATTTCAGGACATACTTAGTGGGAGCTACTATCATAGATTTTGTTGCAAGTGTTGTTGTAAAAAATATTTTCACATAGCAAGAAACTACAGGCAGAAGATGTAGATGGATAAACATGATCCAAGAATTCAAAATTTAGGTCCATATTACCAAATTAGTTAGAGGACAAGGCTTAGCTAAATTAATGGTAGAAACTAGTTTGGAGGCTCATCAAGTTAATCAGGTATAAATGGTTGATGTGGCACCTATCTATGATATGAAAACATGTGGGTGGTATAGACGAATTGTCCAATATCTACAAACTTTGTACTATCCTGTAGATATGGCTGAGAATGAAAAAGGGACATTAAAATTGCATTCCATAAATTATGTGATTATTGACAATGAGCTATGGTGGAGAATCCTAGATGGTATATTGCTTAAATGTGTGAATGGAAAGTAGGCACTAGAACTCCTTTAGGAAATGCATAATGGAGTGTGTGATTGTCATTACATGGAAAATACTACTGCTCACAAGGTCAAAGATTGTTAGAACTTGTGATACTTGTCAAATATTTTGCTACGCCCTTAATATTATGGTACATCGGGTTATGAATAGTTGGCTTGTGGCTATCTTAACTCTCTATTAAGTCATATTATCATTAGTATATTGTTATTTAGTTGTTTAGGTCAGCCTAAGTCTTATATAGGTGTGTCTAAGTCGGCCTAGGTGATATCCTTGGCATAAATAGGTATATATAGGAGGTTGTGAGTCTTATTTCATCATCAAGTGGGAAGTGTGTTCTCATTAGAGATATTTGGAGGTTTTCCCCCTAAAAGTGGCTTGTTATTCTTAGTTATTATCAAGTATTTGTAGTATTTGATATCATATTCTTCTATTGTGCAATTTATTTCATAACAAGTGGTATCGTGAGCATGATCTTGGCACCATAGAGGCAAGGTTTTTCCTAATTTTGGAGGTGATTTTGGGAAGAGCATATCTTTCAGATTTTTGGCAAAAAAAATTTGATTTTTAAAGGGTTTTTGAAGAACATATTCAAGAAGCTACAGTCCATATTTCAGAAGAATTGGAGCAGAACTAAGCGAATTATTGTAGAATTAGGGTTTCTACACTATTTTTTTGGAATCTACATATCTCGCACATCTTGTTGAATTGGAGTCTGATTTTTATTGGGTTTTTGAATACATACTAAAGGAAATTACAGTAAAAATTTGAGAGAATTTAAGTTTCATTTGTGTGATTTATTTCAATATTAGTGGTTTCCATCATGACAGGGCCTGCAACAAGGGGTAGAAAGAATGTTGTCACTTCGGGGAAGACTCCTGATAAGGATGGTGAAACAATCGAGGATGTTACTCATAATGAAGAAATAAATAAATTCAAGGAAGAAATTTCCTCAATTAAGATGGATATATGTGACCTAAGAGGAGATATAAGCACCTACATGTGGTGAACCAGAAGGAGTTCCCAAGCCCAAGGTGAAATTCTGAATTAGGCTACCATGGACCTACAAGCTTTAGTACTCCTATGGGATCTATAAATTTATTTCCAAAGGTGGATATGCGCAAGTTTGATGGTAAGGATCCTCTAACATGGATAAACCAAATGGAGAATTTTTTTGAAGTACACCAAATCCCAAATGGACAAAAGGTCACGATGGCTTCCTTATATCTAGAACCAGATCAATTCATTTGGTATCATTGGATTTGCACTCATCAAAGTAAAAAGGGGCTCACCGTCTCATGGTAAATTTTTACAAAGGAACTCCAAGCACAATATAGCAATAGCACAGACAACTTCTTCATCGACTAGCAAGCTTCAACAAATGGGATGGAGTTAAGGATTATATTAAATGAATTCCAAAATCTATCCTTAATGGTGGATTCAATTAGGAGGAAAACTTGAATGACTTATTCTTGGGTGGTCTCAGGATCACATTCAACGCTAGAATGTTTTAAGCCCTAGTTCCATAAATGAGTCTTTATCTTAGCATGCGGGGATAGAGAAGTATTTGATTCCTAAGAAGCAAAGGGGCTAATGTGACAAGAGAGAAAGGATATTCAACACAACCTAATAAGTTGACTCCACAAAAAATTGAGGAGAAAAGAGCAAAATGATTGTGTTTCAATTGTGATAGCAAATATAGTCGAGGAAATAAATGTAGTGTAAAAGTGTTTATATTAAAGGGTCTATGTAGGAAGAAGAGGAGGGAACCCATACTAGAAGATGAAAGTCAAATGAGGAATCACATGATTCTCGACCAATCATTCTTGTCATGCACTCTGAGGGTTTTGGTCTCCACAAACTCTCAATTGGGTAGGGTTCTAAAGAAGCCAGAAAGATGCTGATGTTGTCCGAGGAATGGTGGTCTCATAATTTCATCAACAAAAAGTTAGCTACTCGTCTAAATTGTTTCATATATCCAGCTCCAGAGTTTCAAGTTTTGATTGCAGATGGTGGTACAGTTAGTTGTTCAGGGAAGTGTCATAGTATTAAATTATCCATGGGAGATTATCAACTTGATACCCCAATGTATGCAATATCCATGGGTGCAGTAGATATTGTTTTGGGAGTACAATGGCTTACTACATTAGGAACAATTGAGATGAACTTCCAAGAACTATTCATGAGATTTCAATCAGAAGGAAGGCTAGTAGAGCTAAGGGGGTTGAAGGAAAAATCTCCACAAATGGTAAGCTCTCATCAAATGCAAAATTTGCTTAAGAAAGGAGTGGATGGATTTGTGGCCCAACTATGTTCATTAGAAGTCTCTCAATCTATTACTCCTACTCATCCAGATTTGCAAGCTATAATTGATCATCACTCAGTTGTTCTTGGAGATATGCCTAAAGGACTTCCTCCTAAGAGGGATCATGATCATGCCATATAGTTAGTCCTAGGGAGCCAACCACCGAACATCAGGCCTTACAAGTATCCACACATACAAAAGAGTGAGATAGAAAAAATTGTTGAAGAGATGCTAGAGGCAGGAATCATTAGGCATAGCCAAAGTGCTTACTCCTCGCCGGTGGTGATGGTACGTAAGAAGGATGATACTTGGCGCATGTGTCCAGATTATAGAGTGCTCAACATGTACACCATTAAAGATAAGTTTCCAATTCTAGTCATTGATGATTTGCTAGATGAATTAAATGGAGCTATGTTTTTTACCAAGTTAGATCTTAGATCTGGTTATCACCAAATTCGGATTAAGGAGGAAGATATTTGTAAGATAGCATTTCAGACTCATGAGGGTCATTATGAATTTTTGGTGATGCCATTTGGTCTTACCAATGCACCATATACATTCCAAAGTTTGATGAATTCCATTTCTAAGAAGTTCTTGAGAAAGTTTGTATTAGTATTCTTTGATGATATATTGATTTACAGCAAGACTTGGGAAGAACATTTGCAACATGTGGACCAATCATTACAAATACTTGAAGATCATAAACTCTATGCTAAGCCATCCAAGTGTGCTTTTGGTCTTACAGAGGTGGAGTATTTTGGACATGGTTTCACATGAAGGAAAAGGTGGACCTAACAAAATTAGGAGCTATCCATGGAATGGCCTATTCCAAAAACCATTAAGGCAGAGGGATTCTTGGGATTGTGAGGGGTACTATAGAAGATTTGTGAAGAATTATGGTAGTATAGCACCTCTCACCCACTCTATTGAAGAAGGATTCTTCATTGGAACAAGTCTGTAATACAACATTTAAGAAGAGATTGAAGGAGGCTATGTGCAAGCTGCGGTGCACTCTTAATTCACGAGGGAATTCATTGTGGAATCATGATGCTTCTAATCTCTGGGATAGGGCTGACTCATGCAAGAGAAAGGTCAACCAATTGCGCACGAGTGCGTCAATTAAGGTAAGAATCAACTAAAACCTATTTATGAGAGGAAATGCTAGCAATACTCCATGCAGTGAAACAATGGCGGCCTTATCTATTGGGTAGACATTTCAAGGTTAAGACGGATCATGATAGCCTAAAATATTTTTTGGAACAATGACTATCTTCTGAAGAGCAACAAAAATGGGTCACTAAGATGTTAGGATATGACTTTGAGATTGTATATAAGAAAGGGAAAGAAAATATTGTCACAGATGCACTGTCAAGGAAGGATGAGAAAGATGAAGCATTATTGTGTGCCCTTTCAGTAGTAAAGCAAATTGGGTGGAGGAAGCCAAGCGGAGTGGAAAATGATGTTGTGACAAAATGTGTCTCATGAATAATTAAAAGTGATCCTAGTAGTTCAGATAAGTTTTGTTGGAAGGGAGATACTCTTTGGTATAAAGAGCATTTGTATCTCTGCAAGAATTCCAACCTTAAAATCAAGATTCTCATAGAGTTGCATGAGTCTCCAGTGGGTGGTCATTTAGGATTTTTGAAGACATATCATCGAGTCAAGCAAGATTTTTTTTGGGAAGGGCTAAAAGGTGATGTTCAAAATTTTTTGGTTGAATGTTTGATTTGTCAAAGGAATAAAGGGGAGACAGATTAAGATACGGGTCTCTTGTACTTAGCTATTCCTAGCGGCATTGGGAAGAGGTATCCATGGACTTCATCAGACTTCCCAAATCTAAGTCATAATGTCATCATGGTGGTAGTTGGTCGACTCACCTAAATATGCACATTTCATTGCATTGCTTACACATCCTTTATAACAGCAGCTGTAGTGGTTAAAGCTTTTTGGAGAATATCCAAAGCTACATGGGTACACCTAACATTGGTAGTGATGCATTGATCCCTATCTTCACCTAGTCACTTTTGGAAAGATTTATTCCTCATGTTTGGGTACTCAATTGGCTCTTAGCTCTTCATACCACCCTCAATCAAATGGGCAAACAGAGGTTGTTAATAAGTGTTTGGAAGGATATCTACATTGTTTCACTTCAGAGAAACAATCTCAGTGGGTAGATTAGCTACCACTTGTGGAATGGTGGTATAACACTTCTTTTCATAGCTCATCAAAAATATCTCCATTTTTGGCACTTTATGGATATCATCCTCCTTCCATCACATCATCAATTAAGGTGTCCCAATAGTTGGTGATGAAGACCACTTGCTTCCTCGACAACAAGTACTTTCAAGACTTCGAGGAGGGAATTTAGCCATAGCACAAAATTAGATGAAGAACAACGGGTAGGCCAACATCATAGTGAAGAAGTTTGAAGTTGGGAGTTAGATCTGCAGTTGCAACCTTATAAACAAATCTCACTAAAGCAGCAAAGAAAGAATAATGAATTCTCTGAGTATTATTATGGTCCATGCAATCATGCGAAGATCATTAGCAAGTGTTGCCTACAAGCTTGAGTTGCCACCAACAACAAAGATACATCCAATTTTTCATGTTTTACGAAGAGGTGGTGGGCATAATATTCCCACTCAAACAACACTTCAGGAGCTAGATGAAGGAAGGAAGGAATCATTTTGGAACCATAATTACATTAAGTCAAACATATACCTAAAAGAGGCTGAGGAATAGAACTATCAACTGAGTATCTCATCCAATGGAAGAATTTACGGAGTTGAAGATGCCACATGGGAGAGAACTGAGGAGTTCATTCAAAAGTTTACAAACTTGATTAGCATTGAGGACAACGCTTCTATGCTTTGAAAGGGGGCAGCTATACCCTTAATAGTATGGTATGGGTTATGAATAGTGACTTGTGTGGCTATCTTAACTCTCTATTAAGTCCATATTATCATTAGTATATATTGTTATTTAGTTGTTTAAAATTAGAGCCCTAAGTCTTATATAGGTGTGTGTCTAAGTCAGCCTAGGTGATATCCTAGGAATAAATAGGTATATATAGGAGGTTATGAGTCTTATTTCATCATCATATTGTGAAGTGTGTTCTCATTAGAGATATTTGGAAGTTTTCCCCCTCAAAGTGGCTTGTTATTTGGAGTTATTATCAAGTATTTTCAACATCTTTCATATCATATTCTTCTATTGTGCAAGCTATTTCAAATATTTGCAGGAAAACTAAGGTTTTCAGGAAATTTACCACTTAGGCTTGTCTCTATTCAAGCCCCTTTCCAATAATGGGGAATTGATTTCATCAGAGAGATAACAAAAAATTCTAGTGGAGGGAACTAATGGATTCTTGTTGCCGCTGATTATTTTACAAAATGGGTAGAATCAATACCCACAAAAAAGGAAACAAGCAAGGTAGTGGTGGATTTCCTATTGAATAATATTCTCATTAGATTTGGAGTCCCATAAAAAATCATCTTAGACAATACTATGTGTTTTAGGTCTAAAGAATTCATAGACTTTTGTGAAAAAAATGGTATATAGGTTTCCTATTCTTCGCCCTACCATCCTCAAGGAAATGGTTAGTCTAAGTCCAACAATAAGAGATTAATCAAAATCCTCAAGAGGGAGATGGAGAAGAACACAAAAGCTTGGGATTCAAAACTGAAGCTGGCACTTTGGGTAGATAAAGTGACTGTGAAAAAGGATACTAGATATTCTCCATTTGGCTTGGCATATGTTTTAGATGCTAGGTTTCCACATAATAACTTGCTAAAGATGTATATGTTTTTTCAAGAATATGATGAAGATATGCAACACATGATCAATAATCTAATGCAATTGGATGAAACTAGAAGAGAAGCTCATGCTAAGAATACAAAGTTGTAGTTGTAAGTTAAACACTTGTATGATAAGAGAGCTTCTCCTAGAAAATTTGAGGTAAATAGTATGGTGTTAGCTTGGAATGCAAGGGCTCAAGATAAGGGTAAACATGGAAATTTTGAAGCATTATAGTTAGGCCCTTATCTAGTAGCTAGTACACATGGCAAAGATTCATTTTTCCTTCAAAGCTTGACAGGTGAACTTTTTCAACTACTAGTACATGGAAAGTTCTTAAAGCCATACTTCTCCTAAGTATGTTATGATTCCATGTACACTGTAAGTTTTGTATATTTTGTATAGGTGTGTTTTCTCTGGTTGTTTTTGGGCCAGTCCTGCTACCTAGTCCAAGTAGTTCCCTGGTTTTGGTTCACTATGTTTTGACTAGTCTGCTACAACCACATATTCTAGGATCTCACCATCCCTACGAGAGACATGCATCCCCAGTCAGAGCCACTAGTGGAACCCCTAAAAATTTCATCTCCCATCTCCAGCCTTGCTTAAAATTGGATTGAAATTGTATCTGAGGGCTTAAGGTTCTATTCCTTGTCACTATGTTAGGATTTTAGTCACTCAAAGCCTTATTTGAAAAACCCTTTTTGAGTTTGTATCTATGCCAAGGTTTTGATTTTCTATTGACCTCTAGCTATCGGTCCCTATTCTTTTAAGTCATATCTTGTGCCATCAAAATCCATTAAGTCACCAGCCCACTGGTTTGGTTTTACCGATTGTCTTGTGTTGGGCCATTGCTTAAAATTTTCCTAAGTCAGGCTAGGTATTTCTCATTAAAATTTTAAGTCATCTTTTCCATGGGAATTATCTCATCATCCTAATCGGGTCCCTTTTTAAAGATTAACAATTTCAGCATGTGAAGATATGAGGACCCCTGGTTACTATTTGACTTATGTAAACAAATATTCAATGTTCCCCATGCGCCTATTCCATTTTATTGCTTCTTATTTTATTCCCATGGGCTAGCGCATGAAGGCCATGTGTCTTGTACAATTGGAGGGTCTGATGTATTTGTTACTTGGCGTACAAATGGTTGCCAAGAGGAGATCAACGATGGGTGAAGAATGATGTGGCCACATATGGAATGTTGCCCACGTGCCCGCTAGTTTTTCTTTCCTATTAAAATAATCACACAGGCTGGCAGGTGGATGGCGCATGTCTGGTCTGAACAGTGGCCCTAGTGGTGTTAGGTGGTTCTAGTCACAAAGTTTTCAAATGAATCAACGACCGATAGTGGGTGACATGGATTAATCTTGACCACTCCTCGCTATCCCATGTGGGTCTCACTTTTAGTGCCATACTCACAAAGGGGAAGCAGGAATTTTCCATGCGGAGTGATCTAGAGGACATGTAGACATTGGCACAGGGGAAAATATTAATCAAATAAACACAGGGCATGGAGAATAAACCATGTGTTACTAATGTTGATATAATGCACATGTTTAAAAGATCTTTTAATCTAAGTCGTGGATGTTATATGAAGGATAAAGTTGTGGGTAACTAAGAAGTGTGTATGAAGAAGGTGAGAAATTTAATCTCGACCTCTCCCCATCTCCCCGTTGATGAAAGTTGTGCACGAGTTATGAATCATGAGGGAAAGGAAAATAAGATATGTGGATCCAAGCTACAATGACAAAGAGATGGTGGAGCCTGCATAATACTAGAAAATGGTTCCATGTGGCTTTTTGTCATTTGGTAAATATTGCGGCTATGTATAGTCAGATCTTACATAATAAGCTGGTCAAATCTGGATCATCAATCAATTAACACTCCAAAAAGATCAATGGTGGGCATTCAAAACTCATTTTAAGGCAAGTGAATCATTCTGGTTTGCACGAGCGAGCCTTAATATCTGAAAGGACATTGAGCTAACAAAGTAAGGAATTGTATAATTATTAATATGTGTCTTAAAGGAACAATCCAGCGTTGTGAAGCATACTCTACACACTCAAGGAAGCTCATGCTATGGTTTTTAATATTTTTTGACATTGGAACCAGGGTTGTCAACCTGTGAAGAAAACCAGTAAGTGAATTGTTGCCCTCCCATTAGAATTATTGTAAAGTTGTGGTTTTTCCAACTCTTAAAGCTTGTTAGGGTTTTCTTGGTTTAGCATTTTTAAGGTTTGACATTCATAAAAGGAATTTGTTAAGTTCTACATTGCACAATTAATGTCAAACCCTTATAAAAGGCATAAGGCTTGTTCAAGTAAACTAGAAACCCTACCTCTTAATACCTCTTTTGTTATGGGTCCTAAAGTAAAAGTGTCTTCATTTAAAGGGGAAGCTTATGCTCCCAGAAGGCCTTTAAATAAATACCTCATGGACTAGTTAGCACCCTCGACCATTGATAAAATTAAGGGTCAACTACTTCTCAGAGGTCCGAAAGTTGTAGAGGGTTTGATTGACAAAAATTACATTATCAAGGATGCCGAGTTGTCTTATATTTGATGGGAATTGTTTCGTAGTTGGTTCAGGAATAGAAACATGGGTATCCTAGTAGGTAACCCCTGGACCTGTGACCTGGGAAAGTTGATTGTACCAAATTTTTATATGGATGTTGAATTTCTTAGGGAGTGGCTGCCAATTATGACCTAGTCCCAAGAACCTATAAGAACATATGATGGGAATGAAATGGTCAAAACCACCAAGGAATAATTGGGTCTTGTTTTCAAGCTTACTAAATGGAGTGATGAAATGTATAAGATAAATGAGGACACTCTCAAGGAGTATGATAAAACTAAGAGTGCATTCAGAGTTCACATCCTACCAAGATTCCTAGCTGAAATTTTAGGTTGAAAGATCATAATAGGGCCACATGATAAAGAGCCTTTCCCAGTTAGCTATTTTGTATCTCACTTCCAAAAAAATTTCTACTCTATTTGCCAAATATTTGTTTATGATCCTTTCACGGGAATGCCAATGGCATGGATGTATATGGATACCCATATTCAACACCCCCAATATTGTGCAATGCATGATTATGTGGGGTTTCCTTCAGAAAGAATGCATGAAGTACTGATAAGGTTAAAGAAAGGTGAAGTAGGAGTGAGATTCAACTGGTATTCATTTTTTATGCATATGTTTTTATACAAAGGTTCAGTTTTCTTTGGTCCTAGTATAACTTTGGAAAGAAGAAATGGTGACTTGGAGTTTCCAGTGTAATGCTAAACTACTTTTTTAGACAAGGATGATAGGACATATGATTATGTGACATTTCAGAACATGTTTGGTTCAGAATTGAAAAGAGTCTTAATTGTGAGTGTACCTAGATTTCCCATAGCTCTACATGATTTCTTGAGACATAAGGAGATAAGGCCCAAGCTTGTAGTTGACCATAATTGGGGAGATGTTATTCCATACCTTTATTACACTATCTTAAGATAATATGGTTCCATGTTATCACCTCACATGCTACCAAGTTTTGTGCCAAAAAGAATTGGTTTCCTAGAGGTAATGTGGCTATTGGGAATTGTTGAAAATGGACACTTATTGAATCAAGGAAAGGGAACATTCTTTCCTTTGTATAGTTTTTTTTATGATTTTGTAATGACGAAGGGAGGATGGAATAATATTCTTGATATACTCAAAACCTACTACATGCGGAGGTCAGTTGAGAGGGTCAGATATGACCTTGAAGGTTTTATGGCTTGGTTGAAAAAAAGAAACAAGAGATTCAAATTTATACATATTTTTCAATATCCTAAAGATGTGATAAGAAATGTGCTTGACCTTTTGGAGCAGGAGAAAAGAATAGCAAGGTGGATTTCTTTTAATAATATGAAAAGAAAGATAAAGCAAGAATAACCTGATTTCAAGGTTCTCCCAGAAACTAAAAATGTGATACAAAAGGTGGAGCATGTATTAAAGAATTTTGATTCAATAGTGGGCCACCTAGAAGCTAAAGGGGTAATAATTAAGGAAAAGGTAAAAGCCCCAATGGTAGAAGAACAGAGTGGAGGGGAAATTCCTGCTATGAGAGAAAAATATACATCTTCAACCCCTGATGAACCAAGAATAAGATTCTTTGTAAGGAGAAAGAGTAAGACCAAGAAAGTAGATGTAATTTCTTATCCTTCTCCAAAAGAAGAAAATAAGCCTCCTTCTCTTGTGAAAGAATTAACACCACCATCTCCTCCAAGGAAAACAAATCCTGAGATTGTGGACATTGATTCTCCACCACCTAGTGAAATACCACCACTAGAACCACCATTGAAAAAGAAAAAGGTTGAAGTGACTGTTCTGGTGGATTATGATGATAAAGGCTCTAATGATGACATTTGGGTGTCAGAATAGGAAATGCAAGGAGTACCTATTGCACCAGTAGTAAGGGAAACACCTCAATTGGGTATGAGATTGAGAAAAGATGATCTTACAGGACTCGATGGCAGAGATGATATGCGAGTTGAAGCATGTGTAAATTTTCTAGATGATGACTCATTCATAAAATCTCAAGCTTTTATGGAATTTGCATATAGAGTTAAAAGAGATGAATATGTAAAAATCCCAACTTTAGAAAGAAGCATTCATCTAGAAAAGGGTTTTAAATGAAATAAGAGATAGATTCCAAAAGATGACTGCAAAAGAGGGTCAAGAATTGGTTAGGAATAGTGGTATTTTGTTGTTGTCAAAATAGGATTTATCCGAGCTAGTATATATTTTGACACAATAAAGAAGTGTGACAGGCCTATCTATGATACAGAGGAGGAAGTTGCA
>VDFB02031881.1:0-119331 GCA_007258455.2 Sequoia sempervirens | reverse complement strand
CATAATCCCCCTACCACCTTCACTAAATGGGGGGAGCTAGCCAAAGAATGCTTAGATGACCACATTCTCACATGGTTGTACAGAGAAGAGGAGGACATTGAAACTAAGAAATTGTAGTTGAACAGTATCCAAAAGGGTTCCTAATAATGAAATGATAAGGATATGATGGACACAACAACTTGAGCCTAAATAAACAAGGATTGTTGGAACCCTTGAAGCCTCCTAAATTACTAAAACACCAGGGGTTGGGGTTTGTACTAGTAATAGTGACTATCCAGGGTATTGGGTTACCTTCGAATGAGGTTACAAACACTTTAGATGAGATCAAGACATCTGAGGAATCTTGGAACTTTGTTACCGATTCCAATGAGCATGATTGGGATTCCCTATCCTTCACTACTTACATGGACCTTGATAAACTATTTGGATAACTTGTTGAGCCTCCCCTTGAAGAAACACTTAATCAAATGCTTACAATTGGTTCCCCGCAAAACCTACCAAGTCCCCATCCACAAGCCCCATTGAAAAGAGAAGAATGGATCCAACACTTCTGGAAAACCATTGATTCCACAACTTGGGACCCTTATGACTTTACCTCTATCTTTACCTTATCTTCCTACACCATGACCCTTAAAAATACCGATGATGGATTACCTCTTGTCTACCCATAACTCATAGATTGGGATCAACATAGACCACCAAGTTTGGACACATTCAATAATGACGAAGAAATTGCTAAGTTCATGGGACTTCGTGAAGGAATACCAAGTGGGCATCATAAGGCTAGATTTTCCATAGAACTCAATTATGCATCATACTTTGGTGAGGTTGTCCTTTCTCTAATCATAAAAGTGAAAATGAAAAAAGTAAAAATAAAAATAATAGGTCTTTAGGTGAAAACAAAAAGGTTCCTACTAATCGTGAATAAGTAAAAATAAAGGATGTATCCAAAGATGAAAAACTCTCTGAGGTTATTGAGGATGGAGGACTAGATAATCTCCTTATAGACCGAGAGATATTGCCATTGCTTATAGAAGAAATAGAAGAAGTGAACATTGGAATACAAGACAATTCTAGAATCATACAGTTGGTAGCATCTTTGACCACCACGGAAAATCCTGAGTTTACAACATTCTTTTCAAAAAGACAAGTTAATTTTTCATGGTCATACACTAATATGCCCAAATTGGATGTTGAACTTGTTTTACATCACTTGCCACTATTACTGAATGCTAAGCCATATAAAAAAAGCTAAGAAAAATGCACCCACAGATTGCACTCCTTGTCAAGGTGGAATTGAATAAACTCTTGGATGTTAGATTCATACTCTTGATTGATTATGTATATTGGATATCAAACCTTGTTCCTGTCACCAAACAAAATGGTCAAATTAGAGTATGCACAAATTTCAGAGATCTCAAAAAATCTTGCCCTAAAGATGACTTTTGGTGTAGGGGCACCAAGGCCAATGCATGTAAATGAGGTATTAAGTTAGGATTTAATTTTTTTTGAGTCTTTTGGCTCCAATAAGGTATTGATAGACCATTTATGATGTTATTGGGTGATTTAGAGTCTAATTGTGAAAATATTGTAAAAAGTTGCAATACTGTAAAATGTTATCATAAAAGTTGCAATTATGCACATAATGGAAGTTAAAGGGTCACCACTAGGAAAGGTTAAGAATCAGTTGTAACTGGTTTTTTATGTTTTTTAACACCTTATTAAGGCCTCACACAAGTGGAGGCAAGGCATGAATTTTTATTGTAATAGTAAATCATGAATAAAACTCTGTTATTTTTTAGAAATTACTGGAAAAATGTTGTTGTATGGTCATATTATTGAGGGGAAGTCATTTTATTTGATGGTGGAATGAATCTAGATCATTTTTGATTTTGTTTCATTTAATTTCATTCAGTTTTTCTCCAAATATTCCAAAATTACTCTAGGCGGTTAAGTTCAGATTTGAAGAGGGCAACATGCAATTAAAATTCAATATCTCATAATTTATCCAATGAAATGTCATAAAAATTGGTACGAAGGTCTATGAGGAAATATTATTCAATATTCTCCAAGTTTTAGGGTAAACAAGTACATTCTTATGCCTTCTTGAGAAAGCCCTAGGATGTCCCAGGGTGTTTTGAGTGAATTGGTGAGTGAAAATGGTAGTTTTAGGTAGTGATTTGTTAAAAAATGAGTGATCCAAGTTGGGTGAAGGTTGGTGAGGTCTATTCAGTACTAAAATGATGTTTTGGAGGCTTTGATACAGTGAGAAGTGGTTTGGAGAGTTGGTTTCTAGAAAACCCTCATGAAATTGAGCATAGGCGGCCCTAGAGTAAGGGTTTCAAAGTTTGGTGTTTAGACCTGTGTATAGGAAGTTAAAACTAGCTGATTTGGTGGTTTGGAGGTCTAATATATTATTTTTTGAAAGAAAATTATGAGGGAAGTAAGTTAGGAAGGCACTTCCTTTGTAAACCAGGCCTAATTGGGGCTTGTAGGACAACATACCAATTGAGATTTTAGGAGGTCGGTCCAAAGTGACCCTAGTTGATTTTGAGGTATGTTAATGTATGCCAAAATGGGTGTTTAAATCATTTTTTTTTGTGGATGTAAGTTGATTCAAAAAATATATGCTCCAATTCTACTGATTGGACCCTTATAAGGAATAATAGGGTAAGTTGAAGAAACTTGACAAAACAGAGTTTTAGAGGATGGAAGTAGGGTTTGAATCCATTTGATTTGTGATTGTGAAGCAAGTGGTACCCATGCACTGCATCAGGTGGTATCAAAGCTAAAAGGATTAGATCTTTGAAGGTGAAGAGTTATAGGTTGAAGAAGAAGACAATTGGAAGTTGAAAGGACAACATGTCAAAGGGAATTAGACAGTTGATTGAAGAGAAGGAGATGCTACAGAGGAAGGAAATTTTCATGACCAGATGCAAGTGTAAAGGCAAGGTATGTAAGGTAATGGTAGATTCAGGTAGTTTGGATAACATGGTATCACAAGAAATGTTAGACAAGTTAAATTTGGAAAGGTTGTACCTCATGGGAATCCCTATTATGTTTCTTGGTTGAATGGTGAACATTCTCTTTTGGTTAAGGAGCAAGCATTTGTAGAATCTTAGATTGGTGGATATAGAGATAGGATTCTATGTGATGTGGTACATATGAGTGTATGCCATTTGTTGTTAGGGATGCCATGGCAATATGGAAGGTATGGCTTATATAATGGAAGGAATAATACATATTAGATTGAGAAGGATGGGGTTTCATTCACATTGACTCCATTGATGGAAAATGAAGAAGGAAAAAATAAAACAAGGGTAATTATGTGTGGTAAGAAAGGATTTTTGGAAGTAGAGGATGAAGGGGAGATAGAGGCTGAAGCCACTTCAAGGATGGAAGATGTCAAGACAACAGTGTTGCAAAATGACACAATGGTAGAAAGAAAAGAGGAAGATATGTTGATAAAATCTGAGATAGAGGAAGAACTCCTTGTGAAGATGAAATAAGAGTTAAGAAGACATGATGAAAGTGTGCAAGAGATGACACTTTATCCATTTATGGGATAAGAAGTATGTGAACCTAATAGTGAAAAGGTTTTTAGATCAAATGAGATAGAGATCCTTGGGGTAGAGACCCTGATAAGTGGGGAAGGTGAGGTAAGTGAGAGTGAGTTTCCAGAGGAAAGGAAAGAATGGCCTAGAGAGGTTGTATGTCCATTGATTGGACAAGAGGTGGAAAGATAGTCATATTCTGCCATGACAGAGGTCTAATAGTTTGATTGCATAGAGGCTCTAGGAGTAGAGGATCTGAGAGTAGATGTGAAGACAAGTAGTGAAGTGAACAAGGTTGTTTGGAAAAAGAAAATGGATGAGTTTAAGCATGAAGCAAAGGTAAGGAAGAAGGAAATTTATGGGACAAATGGTAGGGATTTTTTTGTAGGTATGAAGACAAGAGCAACATCAAAATTTGATAAGGTAAAGGTTGAGAGATAGCTAGCAGATCAATTTGCAAAGATGAGACAATGGCAAGGAGAAAGCAAGTTCAAAAGGGTAAAGCATGATGCAATTTTGAGTACCTGACCAAATGGAAAGGACAACTAGACAAGGGAGCATCTGAAGGTCAAGGATATGAGGTGAAGAAGCTTAATCTACTACAGTATAGTCCTCATGGGACATGAGTTTTATTTAGGCCGAGTGTATGGTGCGTGCACACCAAGGTCAATGCATGTAAATGAGGTATTAAGTTAGTATTTTTTTTTTTTGAGTATTTTGGGTCCAATAAGGTCTTGATAGAACATTTATGATGTTCTTGGGTGATTTAGAGTCTAATTGTGCAAATATTGTAAAACGTTTTCATAAAAGTTGCAATTATGCACATAATGGAAGTTAAAGGGTCACCACTAGGAAAGAAGGTCAAGAATCAGTTGTAACTGATTGGTTATGTTTTTTAACACCTTATTAAGACCTCAAAAAAGTCGAGGCAAGGCAGGAATTTTTATTGTAATGGTAAATCATGAATAAAACTTTGTTACATTTCAGAAATTATCGATAAAATGCTGTTGTAGGTTATTGTGCAACCTTGTACGGTCATATTATTGAGGTCCAGTCATTGGATTTTATGGTGGTATGAATCTAGAGCATTTTTTTTGTTTCATTCAATTTCATTAGGTTTTTCTCTAGATATTCCAAGTTTACTCTAGGCGGTTAAGTTCAGATTTGAAGAAGGCAATAGGCAATCAAAATTCAATATCTCATAATTTATCCAATAAAATCTCATAAAAATTGGTGTGAAGGTCTATGAGGAAATATTATTCAAGATTCTCTAAGTTTTAGGGTAAAAAATATGTTCTTATGCCTTCTTGAGAAATCCCTAGGATGTCCCAGGGTGTTTTTAGTGAATTGGTGAGTGAAAATGGTGGTTTTAGGTAGTGATTAGTTAAAATATGAGTGATCCAAGTCGGGTTAAGGTTGGTGAGGCCTATGCATACCTAAAATGATGTCTTGGAGGCTTTGATATAGTGAGAAGTGGTTTGGAGAGTTGGTTTCTAGAAAACCCTCATGTAATTGAGCATAAGCAACCCTAGAGTAAGGGTTTCAAAGTTTGGTGTTTAGACCTGTGTATAGGAAGTTAAAGATGGTTGATTTTGTGGTTTGAAGGTATGATATAATAATTTTTTAAGGAAAATTAGGAGGTGTAAGATGGAGTTAGAAATCAAATAGAATAGACAAAGTGATAGCCAAAACCTCTAAACTATTAACCCACATCCAAACAAGAGAAAACAAAGTAAGCATAAGGAAAATAAAACATTAAATTAAAATACTCCCCATGCTTGAACTTGAATCACTTCTCTTGCTCTCCTATTTCTCCTTTTGCAAATATGCCCTCAGATTTGTAGTGTAACTTGTGCAAATACTTGCAAATGATAAGTAGAAAGTTGGAGAAGAATAGCTGTTAAGCTGAAAATGGAGAAGGAAGGTTGCTTTTATAGAAAAACCTTCAAATGGACAGCTGAGATTAATCCTCTAGAATGATTCCAAGATTGATGGTCTAGAATTGATGCACCAAGAATATGCTATTATTGGAGGAATCATGACAGGAAGACATGCAGGGACATGCAAGCTATGACAAACATGCAAAGACATGTAGGCTATGACAGAAATGAATGTTATGACAGGAGATTATGATAGGGCATCTTTGACCAAGTGGTGCATAAATAATTTATTCGAAAATGGAGGAAATGGACAAGTGGAAAATAAATAATTTATCCAAATTATTTATTTGAAAATAGAAGAAATGGACAAGTGGAAAATAAATAATTTATTCAAATTATTTATTTGAAAATAGAGGAAATGGACAAGTGGAAAATAAATGATTTATTCAAATTATTTATTTGAAAAAATGAAAAGAGGAGCACTTAATTAAATTTATTAATTTAATTAAATGGAGAGATAGAAATTAGACCTTAAATAATTAATTTAGATTAACTATTTAATTAGGAGAGGTGGCATGGGATAGTTAAATGATTTTAATAATTATTTAACTATGGAAGAATTAAAGGACCATGAATAGATAAATAATTAATGGTAATTATTTAACTATAGATGAAAGATGACAAAATAATTAAATAAATAATAATTTATTTAACTATTGAAGAAGAGGAAACTAGTGACACGATTAGATTATTTAATCGGCCAGGATAGGATAAATATTAGAAAGTGAATTAATTAAATAATTATTAAAAATTATTTAATTAATAGAGGAATATAATCAAACATAATTGAATAACTAAAATTATTATCGAAGGACGAGGATGAAGAAAAATGACACTTGGAGGCTTAGGACATTTTGTGTCTACATTTTGCCTCTCTTTGTCATAATGCAACCTGTCATGTTGTGACAAAGAAAAATAAGTCAAAGTCATGCCCCGATGCAAAATAAGATGAGGAAGAATGACGAGGAGGGTTATGGTATGCCCCCTCGAGAGGACAGACAGGTTCCAAGAACACGGGTGTGCTCTCGAAATTGATGAGAAGACTAGAGGGATGAAAAAAGAAATGTTAGCTTGGAAGGGGATGGATATTAGCGTGGAAGAGAAGGGAGGATGAAGATGGAAAGCTAGATGAAAAAAAAAAGATAGGGGAACCAACTTTCATACTTACATTTTTATATTTATCATCATTGGGCAGATTATTGTAATGGCCAACAAACACCATGATATGACGTAGACCAAGGTGTGAAAGGTTGTACCATCACGTGAGATAGGCAGTCGCAGACAAGGATGATCACGACTCATACAAAAAGACACATTTACCCCAGTCTTTTTGCCATAACCAACTGCAAGCAGAAAAAGACAAGAAAGACAAATCATGAAACGTCGTTGCTTCTCTAAATCCTATTTCTAGGACATCCTCGAGAAACTAGCAACATGATTACCAAAAATGACAAAATAAAGCCAAAACCATCATCATGATACATCGCTGCTTTTCTAAATCCCAGAGTCAGGACATCACTGAGAAACTAGTAACATGAGTGTCAAAAGACAAAACAAACCTCATGATACATCCCTGCTTCTCTAAATCCTGTTGTCGAGATCTCACTGAAAAACTAGTAACATGATGAAAAATCAACAGACAAGTGCCAAGTGTTTTCTAAGTGTTTTAATGTCAAGATGTCTGGTTTGATGTCGAGATGCCAGGGTGTCAAGGTTTTGACGATGCCAAGATGACGAGTGTCGAAGATTGCCAAATTCAAGGACACATCCTGAATAATGTTGATGTCAAGAGGAGAAACCCCCAAAAGTCGAGAGGATCCCTCAAAATTCCAGGTGACAGTGACGATGCCTAGGAAGGACACATCCTAAGGCATAAATGATGGGGGTTGTTCTTTAGAAGGACACATCTGAAAGAACATTGATATCAAGAGGAGTGGTTCTTAAATGTCAAGAGGATTGCTCAAAATGTCAGATGATGATGACGATGCCTAGGAAGGACACATCCTAGGGAATGATTAAATGACGGGCTACCCTTCAGAAGGACACATCAGAAGAGTAAGCAAGATTTGACTAGCTTGACTAAGTTTGACTGAGATTGAATGATTTTGATATGCTAAGATGATTGTCATGTTCCATTGATAGATTGTCGAAGTTCACTTGGGTAGATTGTTCATTCAAGTTTAAAGACTGTTTCATGTGTGTGCAAAAATTGTGCAATGAACCCTAATGGACTGACCTAGTGCGGCCTTGGGGGCCCATCAATAGATGGCCTTGCCTACGTCATGCACTCAGAGACCTCGTAGTTCGACATGACCAAAGACTTTGTCTTGTTGATGAAAGATTGAGTCATGATTTATTTTGACTAACCTAATAGGACTGACCTAATGTCTCAGGGGCTTGAAGATGAGCCTTGTCTATGTAGTAAATGTGCAGAGACAACGTAGTTCGACAATGACAAAGACTAATCAAGACTTGAATTGGCGTGACTGTGTTGACTGACATGATTCCATTTTGGAAGTTTGTGTTTTCTTCAGGACATTTTTCAATTTTTAGGTCTCTTGTTTTTTTTTAGGACTTTTTTCTGATTTTTAGGTCTTTTTTCAGGACATTTTTTGATTTTTAGGTCTTTTTTCAGGACATTTTTTAGTTTTTAGGTCTTTTTTCAGGACATTTTGTGATGTTTTTGTCTTTTTTCCAAGACTTTTTGTGATGTTTTTGTCTTTTTTTAGGACATTTTATAATGTTTTTGGTCTTTTTGTCATTTTATGATTTTTTTGGATTTTGACATTTAAGAGGATCATGATAAATGCATATGAATGATGCCTACACATGAGAATCAAGGACAAACATGATTGTGCCCCTAGTCAAGTTGAATACCAATTGATAAGTGATGACAACGTTGTTTAACGTGGGAATGACGCATCCTGAAACAACATGAGGACGATGATGATAATGTGATGAAAGCATCAAGGTCTACAACCGGGCTAGGAACAAATTCAAGTAATGTTCTGGATAATGTGCTTGTATGGATGAAACTCATTGCATTTGGAATGACTTGGTTGGGACGATGGAGTGATGGAGTATCCTTAGACCGTTTGACAAGGGAAAGCCAAGATAGGTGACAAACATGAAAGGGTGAGAGGTGGCCTTGGTAAAGGATGGGAGACATGAGACTAAGGGAATTGTCATATGATTTTCTAGGACTATGTCATATAGGGATAATGATAGAAATGACAGAATAGTTTGTGACAAAAGGATTGACATGTCAAGAGTTTTTCCCAAAGCATGATTTATGTGTACCAATTTTATGTCAAGACCAAGGTAGGTGGGAAAATGGGTGAAAATGATATGAATGAAATGGATGGATGCCAATGTTAAGAGGAAAGCATGAGAAATGAGACGACTTGCCCCCAAGTGTAAAAGTCCACATAGATGATTTATTTTACACATGACGCCTGTTTGCCAGGTTTTCATCATGGTACTTATCTAGGGCGCCTGTTTGCCAGGTTTTCACCATTGGATGAAATTTTTCTCTTTACTATTTTCTTGACTTTTTTTTTTTTGTCACCAAGACGCCTATTTGCCAGGTTTTCATCAAGGTGATGATTTTTTGATTTTTCATTTTTCTTGTATTTTTTTTTTTTATATTTTAGGATGACCTTGATGTCTTAATTGACCACTGATTGTTTTGGAGCCACTGACGGTGTCGATGTAGAGACTAGTGCCATGATATTCCAATAATGACCTTTTTGAAGTAGTTGTCTTGTCAGGATTGTAGCGCTTATATACAACTGATTGATGTCATCATGATCCTTTCTGATACTAGAATTGGCCTTATCAAAATACGCACATCGCGATAAAGTGTCATGAGAATCCTTGTGATAAAGAGTTGCTACCATGATGCGATGGATTTGTGACATGGGATTTTTGGACTTTAGGCGAGATGTAGGATTATGATGGATGATGGTAGACATGGAAAGGTTGTTTGGACGTTTGGATGAATCACTTTTTATTTTCCAAACTTGGTATGATGGATGACGGATTTTGGAGGGATGGAATTTGGAACCAACACCTTTAGATGCCTTGCTTGATGACCATTTTGAAGGAGGTGGACATTTACGATATGTGGGAGTCCTCTTGTCTTGTGGCTTCACATTTTGATTAACTTTTTCTTTTGACATATTTTCTTTGCTTGATCCACTTTTCTTTGGGATCCATTTTAATTTCATTTGTCCACTTGTCTTTTTTTCTAATTCGATGGACTTTGATAGTTGATTTTTGACTTTCTAAGACTTTTGTTTTTTTTGGTTCCAAAAGAAGGTTTAAGATGTTGAGAATGATGGTTTATGGTGTGGGTGGACAAGGTGTTGGCAGTAATATTATGACAAGGATCACTCATGGACTCTATTTTGACATTTGTATCTGACAAGGTTGCCCCTAGTATCGAGGAGGTTCCACTGACATCATTTAATTTTCCAACTAAAGAATAGCCAAGACCTTGATGTCTGTAATTTTCCTGGAGCTGTATTGGTTCTTGAATGCCTTGCTCGTGTATGCCTAGTCCTTTTCCTTGATAATGCATGCTCTGACATATTCTATTTGCAATGGGGTATTTATTGTTTTGAAAGCAAGATGCTAACCCATCATGATGTATGTGGACATTGTCACCTAGAATATTTTTGTCTACAAGAAATCCTGCTCTGACAAAGATAGATGACCCTAGTTGATAAAGTGTCTTAGCTTCATTGTCGTGTTGGCCATATTTTTGACTGATATCTTTGGTCTGATCTTTTGACATGTCAGATTCAAATGATTCTATGGTTGCTTCCAAGTAATTGTCGAAACCGTCTTTATGGTCATTGTCATAGATTCTACCAGATTCAACTATAGCTTGATCATTTGCAAATATTTCCATAGAAGACTCTTGTTTTGGAGTAAGATCATCTATGTGTCCCATGGAGGCAAGTGTCTCATTTTGGAAAATGGATATGCCCAGAGTTTGGATAAGGTCATCTTCAAGTGTTTGATCATGAATGGCATAAAGGTCAAGTAGTGGATCATTTTGGATTTCTTGGTCAATGGCAGGGTCTTGGTCAAAGATGGGGTTTTCATGGATTTGGACTTCTTGGTCAATGGTAGGTGTATTTTGGATGTCATGATTGTCTTGAATGACTTCTTGAATGGAATTTAAGATAAGGTCATGGGATGGTCTACCTTGTTCTTGACATGAGGGTGACATTATAAGGTCATGCTTTGGGCTTTCGTTTTGACATGTATCTTCAAGTTTAGACAATAGGATTTGACTTTGGACAATGATAGAATTTTCATGACTAAATGCGGCTTGTGAGGGGGTGACTTGAAAAGGATTAATGGATGAAGAACTAGGAGAGGACATCAGGACTTGGATTGGACTAGTATGTGAAGGACTAGGATATGGCATAGAGACTTGGACTGGAATAGTATGTGAAGGACTAGGATATGACATAGAAACTTGAAATGGACTAGTGGATAGTTGGCTTCCCTTGTCAAGGTTAGGATAAGGGTGATAAGTGGATGTTTGTTGTGAATTAATGGCAGGATTTATGTTAAGTGACTGTTGATGGTGAGAGTAGACAGATGGAGGTCCCAAAGTATTTATGTCAAAGCCCCGTGGTAACTTAGCCCCTTGGTCCAAAAGCATGGATAGATATCTTTGAGGGTCACGTAAGACTAATTTTTCTACAAAGGAGGCTATATCAAGATTTTTCATTGCAGCTTTTAAGTCTTCTACATATGCTCATCCATTTTAGTCTCTTTGTATGAATGGTTCAGAAATATTTTGTGATGAAAATGGCATGTTCATGGAAGATTGCATGTTCATGTTGTGAAATGGGTCGGAAAAATTCCAATGTTGGTTCGTGTCATAAGTGTAATTATCAATGTTGGGATTGAAATCTTGTCCAAATTTTTCCATTTGTTCTCTCTGCCTTTAAAGCCTAGTCTCAACCATTAAAGAAATTGCTCAAATGAAGATAATGACAATGCAAGGATGACACTAGCCTATGTTTTTGTCTTTTTGTGTGATAAAGAATGACAATGCAATGAGATGATAATGCAAGTATGCCAAAAACCAAGGTGACTAGGATGACAATGCAAAGAGATGATAATGCAAGTATGCCAAAAGCCAAGGTGACTAGGATGACAATGCAAAGAGATGATAATGCAAGTATGCCAAAAGCCAAGGTGACTAGGATGACAATGTTGATTAGGAAAGTGACAATGTAGACTAGGAAAATTGAAAGGTCAATGTGCAAAATGAGGACTAATGAGGGAACTAATGCAAGGTCTAGGTTCAAAATGACAACTAGGATGAACGATATTTTTGGATTTTTTTTTTATAAAGGATGACAATGCAAGACTATTTTTTTGGATTTTTTGACAATAAGGGATGAAATATGACAATGTTGTCTAGAGAAAATGAATAATGCCAAAGGACAATGAAGACTAAGATGACAAGTTATGAATTTTTTTTTTTTTTTTTGTTTTGTATTTTTGGAGGATGTTAATGCAAGGTGATAATGACGTTTTCCTAATGAAAATGACCGATGCAAGGTGATAAATTGTTAAGAAAGGATTTCAAATGTCAAGGTGGCAGTGAGGACTAATGTGAAAATGTTGGTTAAGGAAATGACCAATGCAAAGTCTAGATGCCAAATGAGGACTATGATGATAATATTTTGGATTTTAAAGATATGCAAGGTGAGGACTACAATGATTTGAATATCTATGGTATGAAAATGCAAAGGTCTAAAATGATTTGGAAAAAGGTTTCCTAACCACCCTATGCTTGATCTATGTCTCAATTCTAGAATATCAAAGGACTTGTTTGAAGGACTAAATGACAAGGACAAATGACAAATGAGTCTTCCTAACTAGACTTTTGAGTCAGATGGATCTCACAAAAGGACAATGACTAAAGGAGATAATGATGTCTAAGTCCAATGATAACCTAATTTTGAAAGTCAAGATTTTGCAAAGTGAGGTAAGGTTGTCCTAATCCAAAATATGCAAAATGAGATGAGGACCTAAGTTTTTAGTTTATGACTGAAAATGCAAATGGTGAAGCCTAAGGATGAAGCTAAATATTTGCAAAGATGACCCTATGGTAAGATGCAAGCTAAAGTGTACAAGGAATGAGGGATTTGAGCAATTTCATGATTTGGTTTTGACATAAGACTTCTAGGCTGAGACTGTTGTTTTGATGTTTTATTGAAAAGTCTGAGTTGGCTGAGGTTTTGTGTCTAGATTTGTGAATATTTTGTATATTGTTTGAAAATCTAGAAAACACTTGACAAGCACGATGTTTTGGTGTACACAAACACACATGAGACAAGCACAATCCTAATAGGCCAAGGGTTTGTATACTTGATATAGCCCACGATATACCCCGGATTGGTGCTAAACATCTTTCCTTCTCGAGAGCGGATAGCTTAGAGGTTTGGTGTCACTGGCTCCCCTCCACGGCTCATTAACGCCATTCGGGCACACCAACTTCGAATTCTTGGGTCATCACTTCCCAAGAACTGCTATCTCTACTCAAGGGAGTTAGTAGTGAGTATCTTCGGGCATGATACTGTACCCTGCACTATACCAAGCAATGGCTGAAAATGGTTGGCCTCTAAAACAAAAGGTGTCTAGTTAGGGCATTCGTTCAAGTGGCCACACATGGGGCGAGAGATTAATCACCAATTAGGTGGCACTCCAGCCTGAAGAGGTTACGCTCAACAGGGTTTATAGGAGTACTACTCCGTCCGTGTGACACATCCGCACTTGTGGTACTTGAACTTTCCTCAAGCACCCATTTTATATCCCAGCTAGAAGTGGCTTGGCTTTAGCCTATTACCAGTCGAGTCGTCCCTTAAGGTGAGTACTTTTTCCCTTAAGGCAGACCCATTTCTAGAAATAATAACCATTTCTATTACACCCAGGATCGCTTGAGAGCGCAAGGGGAGAGGATACTTCGATTATTAAGTCGTAAGGGTGACAAAAAAAAGGTGGGTCTAGTTTTCTGATCACCTAGTTTTCACAAGGTGAGAGCATAATCACCTACCACCTTCAAGCATAGTCAGACAAAATCAAGCACATGTTCATTTTAATGCACCAATGGAAGTGTTCCTAAACTAGAAATCGCAAACACCTTGTTTGAGAAATGAGTCTTTGACTAACGGAGCTGCAAAACCACAAATTAGTAGTTTACCAACGAGAAAGCTGCAAAAAACTAAGTTAGAACAAGAGATTAAAAACAAAACTAAAAGTTAGTAAATAACTAAACTAGAAAATGAAAAGACTAAACTAAACTAAGAAAAGGAAATCAAAGCAAACTAAAAAAAATAAAAGCTCACTTTTTTTTGTTGCTCCAAAAAAAGCAATTTTTGGGAGCCCCATTCCAAAGCCACACGCTACAAACAAAAGATTAGTCAATTGAAAAAAAACTTTCAGAATGAAAACAACAAACTAAAAATAGTGATAACTTTCTTAAAACTAAACAAAATTTTAAACCGTATATATCTATGGAAAGCTAAGACATAGACCTTCAAAACACAGAAAATGTTTTGCAAAATCCTACAAGACAAAAATGTTATAAACAAAAGAAAATTCGAGTATGAACAACTAAATCTTAAAAGATGTGGTCACTAAAATGGCCACAACTTTCTCAATTCTTAACAAAATTTTGAACTATTTAAAGTTTTGGAACGCTGAGAATGAGGCCTACAAAACCCAGAATTTTTTTAAACATATATTATGCGCCTATTTTTCTGTGCTCAAAGGAAGGTGACGGGATTTGATATGAATTCTTGGCTATAACCTGCAAAATAGCAAAGACAAACAAGAACACACAAATTTCTCTACTTCATGTCGGGTTCACCAAATGTGAGATGGGGTTAGAGTCAAATAGAATAGACAAAGTGACAGCCAACACCTCTAAACTATTAACCCACATCCAAACAAGAGAAAACAAAGTAAGCATAAGGAAAATAAAATATTAAATTAAAATACTCCCCATGCTTGAACTTGAATCACTTCTCTTGCTCTCCTATTTCTCCTTTTGCAAATATGCCCTCAGATTTATAGTGTAACTTGTGCAAATACCTGCGAATGATAAGTAGACAGTTGGAGAAGAATAGCTGTTAACCTGAAAATGGAGAAGGAAGGTTGGTTTTATAGACAAACCTTCAAATGGATGGTTGAGATTAATCCTCTAGAAGGATTCCAAGATTGATGGTCTAGAATTGATGCACCAAGAATATGCTATTCTTGGAGGAATCATGACAGGAAGACATGCAGGGACATGCAAGCTATAACAAAAATGCAAAGACATGTAGGCTATGATAGAAATGAATGTTATGACAGGAGATTATGATAGGGCATCTTTGACCAAGTGGTGCATAAATAATTTATTCGAAAATGGAGGAAATGGACAAGTGGAAAATAAATAATTTATCCAAATTATTTATTTGAAAATAGAAGAAATGGACAAGTGGAAAATAAATAATTTATTCAAATTATTTATTTGAAAATAGAGGAAATGGACAAGTGGAAAATAAATAATTTATTCAAATTATTTATTTGAAAAAATGAAAAGAGGAGAATTTAATTAAATTTATTAATTTAATTAAATGGAGAGATAGAAATTAGACCTTAAATAATTAATTTAGATTAACTATTTAATTTGGAGAGGTGGCATGGGATAGTTAAATGATTTTAATAATTATTTAACTATGGAAGAATTAAAGGACCGTGAATAGATAAATAATTAATGGAAATTATTTAACTATAGATGAAAGATGACAAAATAATTAAATAAATAATAATTTATTTAACTATTGAAGAAGAGGAAGAAATTAGTGACATGATTAGTTTATTTAATCGGTCAGGATAGAATAAATATTAGAAAGTGAATTAATTAAATAATTATTAAAAATTATTTAATTAATAGAGGAATATAATCAAACATAATTGAATAACTAAAATTATTATTGAAGGACGAGGATGAAGAAAAATGACACTTGAAGGCTTAGGACATTTTTGTGTCTACAGGAGGGAAGAAAGTTTGGAATGCATTTTCTTTGTAAATTAGGCCTAATTGGGGCTTGTAGGACAACATACTAGTTGAGATTTGAGGAGGTTGGTCCAAAGTGACCATAGTTGATTCTAAGATATTTTAATGTATTCCAAAATGGGTTTTTGAATCACATTTTTTTTGTGGATGTGAGTTTATTCCAAAAATATATGCTCCAATTCTACCAATTGGACCCCTACAAGGAAGAATACGGTGAGTTGAAGAAACTTGACAAAATAGAGTTTTAGAGGATGGAAGTAGCATTTTAATCCCTTTGATTTGTGATTGTGAAGCAAGTTGTACCCCTGTACTACATCACTTTCCCTTTCCAAATATTGGCATCATAGTAGATCTCACTTTTGGATATGAAATGCTATTACTTATGGACAAATTCTTGGGCTACAACCAGATAAGAATTGCTCCTGAATACCAACCAAAGAAAGCTTTCACATGTCCTTGGGAAACCTTTTGTTGGAATTTCATTCCATTTGGGCTTAAAAATACTGGAGCTACATACCAAAGAGCCATGACTACTATTTTTCATGATTATATGCATGTACTCATGGAGGATTATGTTGATGAACTTCTCTCAAAGTATCTAGCATAGAGTGGTCAACTAGCAGTCTTGGATAATATTTTCACATGACTCGAAAAGGGTATGTGCAGGATCATCATGTAAAAAAAGGCCCTTAAGTGGCAAAAAATTTAGAAAAATCAGAGTTAGGAAACTTGACGTAAAAATTTGAATAGGTTATTTATATTATTTCAAAAATATGTAAGAATAGAATTTGTAGAAAATTGAATGTAGTTTGTAAACTACTAGGTTTTCTTAAAAAAATAAAATCTATTTGGAGAAAATTTGAAATTTCAATGCAATGGTACTTAAATTTCAGGGAAAAAATAAGAAGTGGGTGTTTGCCTGACCACCTTAACCACAATAAAATCATAATATTTTTTTATAAAATTTTAGATATAAGTAGATGACTCATGCCTCGATGTGATGCATATTTTTTTGTAATTTTTTTCCAAGTAAATAATTAATTATGAATTTTTTATTACAAATTTTTAAAAAATATAAAAACTCGTATGTCTGACCACCTTTACTTGGTCAAAAATTCATGAAATTCATATTTTATTTTTTTAATCCTATAGTATGCAAAGCATAGAATGTGACGCATGTTTTAGATTCAAAAAATGTAATACCGTTTGAAAGATATAGATGTTTTTCAATCAGCCTATCAATCAGGACTTTAGTCAGAATTTGAATAGAAAATAAAAAATAATTACTTATTAAATTCAAAGTAAAGCATAATTTATATCGGTGGAAAGTTGAGAATCTCCTTTAAAAACCCTTTTCATTTCATCAATTTTGGGTTAAAAAATAGTCATCAGCCACATACGCATCATATTGCCACTTTTTGGCCCATCAAGATCCTGCACATACCCAAAAGTATAAACTTAGTCTAAATCCAAAGAAATGTGTTTTGGAGGTCCAATCCAACAACCTTCTAGGATATATTATCTCCTATAAAGCAATATAGGTTTCAATCTAGTGAAAGTAAAAGCTATCTTGGACATGCCATTCCCAACAAACATCAGTCGGTTAAGGACATTACAAGGAAGGTTGCAATCAATCTATTGGTTCATTGCTCAACTAGTAGATAAGATCCACCCATTTCAACATCTATTAAGAAAAGGAATTCCATTCAATTGGACAAAGAAATGTCAAGAATCATTCAATAAAATCAAGAATTATCTATTGACTCCACTAGTTCTTATGTCATTGATTTATGGAAGACATTTGATAGTGTATGTGATAGCAACTACATCAACACTGGGGACATTGTTAGCACAAAATGACAATAATGGCAAAGAATGAGAAATTTATTATATCAGTCGCACCTCAGTTGGATATGAGTTGAACTATAGCCCTATTGAATGAGCATGTCTAGTAGTTGTATTTGTAGCATAAAAATTGAGACATTACATGCTCAATCACAAGACAAAATTGATTGCCAAAATTTATCCTTTGAAATCCCTTCTTAGCAAGGCAGATTTGATAGGAAGACTAGCTAAGTAGGTTATTATCCTAAGTGAATATGACATTGAGTACGTTGATCGAAAATAAATAAAAGGACAAGTGATAGTTGATCAACTTGCAGATGCACCAATAAAGGAAAATCATCCTTTGATATTTGATTTCCCAAATGAATCAATCTTTTTCATAGACACACCAACAACATGGAAACTATACTTTGATGGGTCTTACACAAGTCATAGTTCAGGAGATGGAATCTTGTTCATCACACCTCAAGGAGATTCCATTCCCAATTCATTTCAAATAGAATTTCCATACACTAATAACATAGCTGAGTATGAAGCATTATTGAAAAGACTCCGAATGGAAATAAAATGGAAAATCAAGGATCTTCAAGTCTATGGTGATTCTTAGTTGGTGATCAAGCAAGTTAATGATGATTATGACACGAAAGATGAAAAGATGATGCCCTACAAGTGCATGGTTGATAGTTTCAGACTATACTTTGATAATCTTACCTTTGAACAATACCCAAAATTTAGAATAAAGCAGCTGATGTAATGGCTACAAATGGATCTCTCTTGGAAATCCCTAACAATGCGTTGCAATATGAGTTCTTGGTAGAACAATTTTTGATCCCTAAGTTTGATGTCCCTGAAACCAAACTTGTGTGTGAACTTGTTGGTCTTGAATCTCCATGATACAAAGACATCTATAGTTATTGCATGATCAAATTATCCCTCCTGACTTGTCCCCCAACCAACAAAAAACCTTTATTTGACAAGCATCCACATATGCCATCATCAAATATACCCTTTACCACCACAACCTAGATAACACCCTCCTTTGATGTCTCGACTCAAATGACGCACAAACAACCTTACAAGAGGTACATAACGGTACATGTGGAGCTCATTCTACTAGTCCAACCTTAGCCAAAAATATCATGAGGATGGGATATTATTGGCCTACAATGGAATATGATGCCTATCACTTTATGAAGAAATTTCACCAATGTTAGATTCATGGAGAACTTGTATATGCAGCAGCTCAAGAACTACAATCACTTACATCGGCATGGCCATTTTCTCAATGGGGACTCAACCATGTAGGAAAGATCCATCCCACTTTTGCAAATGGACATAATTTTATCCTTTTTTCCCCTAAATACATTACCAAGTGGATTGAAGCCATCTCGATGACCTACATTACTAGAAAGATAGCTAAGTTCATCATGAATTACATCAAGCCACTAATGGTGTCCCACAATCCATCATTATAGACAATGGTCAACCTTTCAAGAACCAAGATATTCATGAACTTAGAGAAAAATTTCATATATAACACCACTTTTCTACCCCATATTACCCCCAAGGTAATGGCCAAGGTGAGGCATCTAATAAGACCATTCTTAAAATCTTAAATAAGATTGTCAATGATACTAGCCGTGACTAGCACCTCCATCTCAATCCTACTCTATGGGCTTGCTGTACCAATTTTTGTACCCCTATAGGAGCCACTCCATATTCCACTGTCTTTAAATCTAAAGCAATACTTCCTATTGAGGTTGAGTTACCATCCTTACGAGTTTCCATGCAAGGATTAATTGATCAAAAATAATATCGTGCATCCTATCTACATGAGCTAGAGTTACTGTCTAAATGAAAAGAGATAGAATGCCTTGAGACATTTTCATCCATATCAAAATTTCCTTCGACATTACTACAATAAGAAGCTCTGACCTAGGAGCTATGATAGTGGTGACTTAGTCTTGAAAATCTATAGAATCAAGTAGAATGATAAAAGGTTGAAAAATTTGAACCTAATTGGTTGGGCCCTTATATCTAAACCAAATATTTTTGGAATGTAGGAAAGGTGCTATGACTCTCTAGCTCAATTAGGGTTTTTCACCTAAAGGAGAGAGATAGACCCCCAAAAATCTAGGTGGTTCACTCAAATTAATGCACTTGTACAATGAAAATGTGCCTAAATGCAATGATCTAAATGCAATGAACTAGAGAAATAGGTTGATTACTTATGCAAAATCTAAGAGATATGAAGTGTTTGAAACATGCTATGATATGCAAACAAGTATAAACACTACTACACATAAGGGAAGTTTAAGACATTAATTTAAGACAAAATATTAATTTTGTCTTAAATTATATTTATAATTTCTAATTGTCTAAATGAAGACAATAAAAATAATACTTTTTCGAAAATAATTTTTTATTTCCTTCTCCCTGTTCCTTTTCCCTTGTTCATTTTCCCTCCCATTCTCCCATTCTGACATGCATTTTCTGTTTGTTAGGGCACGCAATAGGGTTTTGAGAATTCCATGAGAGGCTTCTTGTGGCCAGGTGCCTAAGCGCAAATTCGTATCTGTAAAAATTAACCTCCAGTCATGGATTTCCTAAGTGGGGAGAAGGGCGATGCTGAGTTTGAAATGGGAGATCATTCCGTCATCTCGCCAGAAAAACCAGAATCCGTTATGATTGAGCAAACGACGAGCTCTGCTAAGCGTAACGAGAGCGAACTTCCATGATTTCTGTGTCAAAGGAGAAAGTGAATGAAAATTTTACTCATGCTTCTAGTCTGTTGAGCCAAAAATTTCTCGAGAATGGAAGTGCCAAGACAATGTTAGGGCTGGGAGAAAAAAAAAAACCTGGGAGCTAAAAATGACCCTGGCAATTGTAATTCCAATGAGGATGTCAGGGGATCGAACCCGGTAAACAATGGAAACACGTCGAGGATATTTAGTTTATTTCCTAATTACGCAGGCTTTGGTTCCGTCGAACCAATTTCTGGATCCGAGCAAAAATAATTTGCACGCGCGGCTATTCACCCCTAGTTATTTCGTGGTGCCATGCCTCCAACTTCACCGGCGTATTGGTATGCTTCGAACGCCCTCTTTTGAAATTTTTGTGGATCTTTGTTAACAGGGAAAAAATGCCATATTTTGTCTGCATCTGATTCAAGGTTGTGGTGTTTTTATAAGTTCGGTTGCTGCATCGTCATCGACAATTAAATGCCTTACGGCACAACTAACCATTTTCTATGCTAGAATAGTAAACGTTTTGGATGATGTGCCTGCTGACAAGGTACCCATTTCTTACTCTGATTTATCCCTAATATTCTCATTCAATGTTGATGATACTTAAAAGCTATTCGTTTTTCAATTTCAGGCGCAAGCAATCATGCTTCTTGCAGACAACGGGAATCCTGCGAATAATGTGCTTATGAAACCTGTTCATCAGATCCCATTCAATTCGTTTATGAGCACCCCTATGTACTCCATGACAAGAACATCTTTATCTCTTCCAACTGCTTGTGGTAATAGATAAGTTTCTATTCCTACCCTGCCTTTGCCAGGCCATCCCAACCTAAACAAACCCACACAGAAGTTACAATATGGTAAAATATCTCATCCATCCCAAAATAGTGTTTTATGACTTAAATTTATATTTGATTGCTAACATTCTATTTTTTTGGAGAAGGGTTTTGGATTTTTGTATTTGTGTTAGTTTTCGGATTTCTAGGTTTTTGTTTGTATTAGGAAAGTGGGTCGGATTTGAGGTGTTGAGGCCTTCCTCTCCCTGTGGCACCAGCCCCGAGTTTTCTGTTCTTCTGAATTCATATGCAAGGGTAGAATGAACGGTGCCTTTTTAGACGAATAAAATGTCCCTGAGCAATAGGTTTTCTGCTCAATTTAAAAACATATATAGATAATTTTATTAAAAACAACATAGTTAATTCTATTAACATTTTTTGAATGGCTTTTTTGGTTTAGTCGATTGTTTAATTAACTGCTTAGTTTTGAAGTACCATACTTTTAGTGATCTTTATCATTTTTAAATTTTGGAAGGTTATAATGGTGTTATATAATTACAGATCTTCGGATTGCCAGAAAACACTCTCTCCAATGTTTTCTTGAGAAACACAAGGATAGGTATGTCACGAACTTTTTGTAATTTTGATTTTTACTCAGTCTGCCCTGTTTGATGTTTTTAAATATCAATAGATTTGGATAAATTTTTGCCAATAAAAATAAAATTAAGAATTATCAATTTTTTTTTTTAATTATATATAGAGAAAATAGCAACTAGAGTTTACATCATAGTATCACTGTATCAGAGCTATATGGGCTCAGTCACAACATTACATACTATAACATTGCTATATATGGCTGTATCACTGTAACATTGTATCACTGTATCACTGATTTGTTGTACCTGTAAATTGCATCACTGTATTCTTGTAGCACTATGTTCCTGTATCATTATATCTCTGTAACATTGTATCATTATACCACTGGATTACTGTACCCCTGTATCACCGCATCACTGAGTTGCTAAATATTACAAAACTTTGTATCAGGACTGTATACCATCAGATACATCTTTACATGCTATAAAATGTTGTACATGATTACACAAAAATATACAAAATCCATTGTAGTGGCTTCTCCCAACAGTCTTACAAAAAGATCCATTATGATCCATTATAGTATTCTAGATACAGATCAAGTATCTCTCAATCTTGACCACCGCTCTTCCTTGCATCAAACATCTCCCAATCTCAATCCATGCTCCCTCCTATATTGAGTATCTTTGAACCCCAACCCCCACTCCTTATATCAAGTACTTCTAAGTCCCAATCCTTACTCCTTCCAACATTAGGTATCTTCGAATCTCGATCCCCACTCCTTGTCATGTTTCACTCTTCCAAACATTTAAGGTTCTCCCAACAATCATCCCTCTTGGGAACTTAATAGCAAGGTTCCCATGCCTTAATTCCCTATTGTCCCACCACTCCTCCTTCTTGAGCTCACAGACCTTTACTTCCCCTTGCATCCAATTCCCCAAACCCCTAGCTTCAAACCTTTTGATATCTTAATGACAACAAGCCAAGTGGAAATCACTTCGAACAACACCCTAATTCCCAATTCCCCAATCCCTCTTACACTTGCATCCTTTAGGCATGCATTTCCCAAAACCCCCACCTTCAAGAAAGCATATCCTCAACCCCCATTATTCAAACATAAAACCCTACTTACCTCCTTGCAAAAGTGAAGACATGATTAATGGCTTTGAATAGATGTAATATGGCAAGGGAAAGATTCTCATTGTCTATCATCACATGTGGACCCCTTAAAGCCATTGTTGTACACAAATGTAGATGGTTGTCGATGTAAAGGACATGGTTTCATGTATGCAATCATGTGAAGATTATGCTAGAAAGCATGGGTGACCTATAGACTAGCAAACAACCGCTAAGACCGCTTGAGGCACATTTGGGCATGAGGTTTCATGTCCCAAGCAAGGACTTCGATCTATATATAATTCTAGCAACTTCATTAGTTCACATCTTTCACCAACATATCAAACAACCCCCCACTTTGGATAGTTTTAGCACCTATGATAGGCTATTGGATCTGAAAATGAAAACCCCTAGATTTTGGAGATCAGAGAACAAAACCCCCTTAATTTTTTAGAGATTGGAGAATGCAAACCCTTTGATTTCCTAATGGCAACCTCACACAAAAGTTGCAACTTGTGCTGAAAGTTGTAATTTCTAATTAGAAAATATTAATGAAAATATTTAGTTCTAGTGCTTGTCAATGTTTTTATGGTTTATGGAATTTGCTATCAAATTTTTAAAAAATTCACACAAATTTTAGTGAAGGCCATCACATTGGTATTAGAGCTGAAACTTTTCACCTGAATTTTAGCCAAGGGTTTTCAGTGGTATTGGAGCTAAAAAAATTCACATAAATTTTAGTTAAGGTCATTATATCATTGTTTGTGAACAGCTATCATGAATGTCAAGGAAGCAATAACACTCAAGGAGTATGTGAATAACCAGGTTAAAACCAAGGGAGCATAAGGAGATATATAAGATTGTGGAGAAAGAAGCATTTAACTGATATTGTTATCAGCCAAATTCCTGTGTTTGAAACAAAAATCAACTCACTGTCACCATGCATTGGGCAATTAGAATTCTCATGAGCTAAACCAGAGGTTGGGGAAGAAGTGACATGAGGTGCCAAGAAGGATTCAAACCTCATAGTCTATACCAGTAGTGATAAGAAATGACAACCACTTAAACCATTGAACTACCCACATAAGCAAAAAATGTGTAATTCAGCAATAGACAATTAATAAGAAAACAAATAGAATCAAACCCATTTTGATTTCCAATGTTCCCAATCAGACAACCTTATGAAATGGGTGATCTTAAAAACATGTGCCAGCTGAAATAGTGAACAGATACCAAATGGTGATGCAAACCCCTATGAATTTTATGGAGTTATTCAAAACGCTGCTACTGCCACTTGCTACTACTGAAATAGTAATATTTTTCAAACCCTAGCACCAAACTGGCTTATGCCACTCATTCAAATAGCAAATATCTCTAACCCATAGCCAATATCTAATTCTGATATGATCAGTTCTTTATCAAAACCTCTACTTAACATGCAACAGAAACTACTGAAACATATGCACTTCAATTATAGTATACAAATTGCAGAAATCTTGTATGTTAAGGAAATGCTTACGTAATAATGCTACAATCATAACACCCTAAAATAAGGCAACAGCAGGAACCTTTATCTGATCGCCAAGATTAATCAAATACTGACACAACCACTGCTTACCCAATTTAGCATAGCAATGTATATACTCTGATTTATAAAAGGAACAGTTGTATGAATTAATACCAATATCAACCCCATAGGCTCTGTACGAACTGATCACAGACATCCAATATGCAAATACCATATTTCATGCAATATTCAACCTTAACATATTCTACTCAGTATGACAGCCAATCTCAATTATAACAATAATCAACAATTTCACCAGAAGTTACCAGAAAATCAGTATGACAATAAATCAGCAACTTCCCTATTAAATATCAGCAAACTAGGAATAAAAATCACCAGCAACTCCACATTAACTGCAGATTCAAATTTTCTAGGTTATTATCAGCAAGTACCAAAATCTGCAATAATATTACAGTGATCTCTAAAATAACCTACAGCTGTAAACACACCACTGGTTAAAAACACACCACTGGTTAATCACAAACTAGGATTGAAGTTATCAATCAAAATTACCAGTCTTGCCTAAGTCAGCGATGGTTATTATTTAGTATAGAATTCCCTCATATACTGCGATCTCCTCCTCATTTGGTGTGGCAACTCCTTAAATGTTACTTACCTCTTCACAAGGGCTACAATCAAATAATTTTAAAATGTGGTAGACTAATCTCCCTTCTTATAGGGTGCGGTTGGGAACAAACATGTTGTCCAATCAATAATGTATCAACAAACCATTCAAGAACAACAGATTCACCTCATATATCAACCAAAACCCTGAATCCCTTCACGAACAGCAGCAAGCATAACTGAAAATCTGCAAATCTAACCCTTTTTACTGTAGCATCAATGTGGCGCTACTATAATGATAGTGTAGCAATTGAAAGAGACTTCAAACCCTCAATTAGTCCTTTCACAATTCAACACAACTGTGACCTTGGAATGGAATCACCTGTAATGGCTAAAAGAAATTTTTTCCCTCAAATCTAAATATGGAACTCATGAGTGTTTTCATCCTTTAGATCTCCTACACCAAGGATTTTTGTCCTTGAATGCTTCAAAACTCCAAAATATAATGAACAATAGAAATTATTTTGAATAGATAGATGATGCCTTGATGTGAGCCTTTACAGGCACTTTGCTTTGGGCCCTCTATTTTATTTTATTTTTGTTTATTTTTCTCTTTCCCTCCAAATAGTTTAAAATACTTTTAAATTACATTCAAAGGCCCCTTTTTGAATTATATTTGGATAAAGTGTTAAAAGCATTTTTAAATATTACAATAGGACCCATAATAATATTTAAGCCATTTGAAAATAAAGTGATTGGACTCAACTTGAAATATTACTGATTATTTTAATTCTGAAAATGGGAGATGACAAAGACCCACCTACCCATTGTCTGAACTAGGAGTATCACTGTAAAGTTAACAGTGTTGTACAAGATAAGCCAAAATTAGAATTCCAAGAATATTGCAAGATCGTGTGAACAAACAGTTTGATAAGTTAAACAATAATGAAAAAAGTACCATACAAAAAAATAAAATCAGCCTCCTACAGAAGAATTCAAAAAGTGGCATACCAATACCCAAATTTTGAACAATTTAACTAGTAATTATAAGGCAAAATATGAATATATTAAAGATTACAACAAAAGAAATTTTAAACATCATATATATGTTAAGGCAATCCAACTGGAGATGACTTCAAACAACAATATTTCATTAGTGTGTTACAAAGAGCCTACTAGTAGTACTAACAATGAACCATCAAGATATACCAAAACATATTAGATGTCGAACAAAATTTTTTTTTACAAAAGACAGATGAAGACAACTAAGAATATGAATCTAAATTAGAGGACATTATAAAATTACTAAATAAGAAACCACAAGTATGCAAAGTAGGAATCTGATGTCTGAAATGTAAAACCTTAGGGCCGAAGAGAAAGAATGTGAATGTCAAGTATTGCAGAATTTGTCATGTGAGGACTCATTAAATTCATTCCTCCCTATATCTTAATTGGCACAAATTACAGTTTCTTCCTACGCCATCTTTGCATTATTCCAAATCTTGTTTTAAAGTGTGGAACATTTCTAACAACTTTACCTGTTCATCAAACTCTTATTATTAAAGTCAACTTGATAGCTAATGAAATTTGCACTCTACAAAAAATGAGCCATGCCTTTATTTGGGGAGTTTGAGAGATTTCTTATTGAGTTCAGGGCTACAATTGTTGCAAATCATTTATTGTGATGAATACAATAACTAATCAATTGATCTTATAACACATTGCTATTTTCTTCTAAATCTTGAAGAACGTAGTGTATAAGGAATAGCAGGATATCCTGCCCAATGTGGGATTTTCAAAATTAATCATTGGTTTGATCCAATCTGATATAATCCAGATACTTTGTGTTAATTCTTCCTTTTTACAAATTAAAACATCATTTCACTGCAAACTTGTGTCCTAGTCACCTTGCTTTGCTCAACCTAGAAACTAAATTTCACATATATTTATGGTGTAATGTATGTAAAACCAAATATATGATCTTAAAAAATGACTGAAAAGAAATTTCATAACTTGATCTGGAGTTTTGAATTTTCCTGACTTTACCCCTCATAAGGTTCTAGATTTCCAATATTGATTACTATAAGTAGGATCTACATATTTCCAACTAAAATAGTTCAAAGAAGCTCAATATGTAGGATGATATATTCATGGGCTTCCCAAGGTATGATATTACTAAGTCAATGGGTCTGATGTCATCTGAGATAGTTGATTTTGGCCAAAGAACATGGCAGACTTTAAGTGGTACATTCTAGTTGATATCTAATACAGAACCTACATCCAATACAAATACAGTTTCAGTGTGCCGTGCACTTTGGAATGATCTATTCTCTCAGGTTTGCTTAAAATTTACTCTTTTCCTATCATACATTGAATTTGTAACTGTACAAATAAAAGAACTCGCAAGAGTTTGTCCTGTGTATTTGTCTAACTAAAATGGGATGGTGTTTGATATGGGACTGAATGGCAGGTGTTCCGTGCTATACGAAGCATTGTGAATGGTTTTGTTGCATTTTATATTGCCTTCAACAAGCACCGTTTAAGGTATTTGGTCAATCTCATCAAACTTATCTACAAACTTTTTTCGACAATGATGTTATTTAGGCTTATGTTTGCACTTGTTATGTATTTAAGAAACCATAAATGTATTAGCATGAATCGTGAAAGGCATAATGTAAGGGTCACTAGCACATGGACATTGATATGGGAGACAGGTATTGGTATGGGGATGCCATTTTTCAATAAAATGGGTATGAGGGTGCTGCGAGATGCCAGTAATCACAAAGGACTTACCATGTAATGCAGGGCAGGTGGCAACTTTTCCATACAATGAACTCTGAAGTTACAGCTTTGTTCCCAGCCTTTCAGGTAGGTTCATGAATGCATGCATATTTAAACTTTTATGTGCAACAGACTTATAAATTAAGGTAGGGGAAGATAGCAAAGATCACAGATTAGTTGGTAGGATAGCTATTGTAAGCTATGATGTGAGAAAATTCTAGTGCTTTCACCAATTAATCCTTAATCTTTGTTAACATAATTTCAATATTACTAATGTTATATGTTGTTTTTGATAGGGCTATGGGACCTATGATTCTGAACTCCACTCCAAGGGTAAATGAGGCAAATGATCAATGTAATGTTAAATGCATTTTCAATTTTGTTGTCAGGTAAAAATGTATTGAAATTTGGCAATCATCATGATATCATGCAAGTGCTTTATATTCTTGGAGCTTTGGCACAAGAATTGTTATTTATGCAAGTGCAAAAGGTTTTCTATTAATGCTAGTTTCAATGGAATGATTTATACCCATTTCTTCTCTAACCTTATCAACTTCATTTTTCTACTTTTAAAGCCCTATAGAAAAAAAATTATATGAAGGAAGTTATTTTTAGATTACATGTTTTTGATGTTAACTTGAAAAAATTGAAAATATTTCTTGTTTGAGATGTTTTCCTACTTGAATGCTTTTTATGTTATTTGAACTTATCTTTTTCATTTTACAGATGTATATACTATGCTTGTAAGCATAATTATATTCTGATCTCATTGCTTGGCCTCAAAGATTTTGACAACTCAGTGGAGAATATTGCTTCTGGGGCATGGCAAGCTTTCGGCAGTGCCTGGAAAGTAGGCAGCAAATGGGTTGAAAAGTGAGTCAACCATCGAGAAATTTTATTTTTATTTTCTAACCTGATTCAAAATTTACCCTGGATGCTTTTTTTTTTTCAATTTTGAAGTTCGTAAGGTCTTGGAGTTCTTTTGTCTTCTCTATTTTATGTCTAATTAAGTATACTTGTGAGGTAAAGGAAATTCTGTGATGTTTTTGTCTTTTGATAGAAAACAGTTATTGCCAGATTCAAATCTTGGATTCATTAGATTGCTTTTGGAGCTGATGAGTTTGAAGAAAAGAGGACTGTAGTACCTAGTCCATCTAAGGAAGCTGTGGCTGCAGCTAAAGCTACTATCGTTGTAGCAGCTGAAGTAGCTGAAGCTAGCAGAGAAATGCTTAAATCAAAACTCAAAGGTCAGTCATTGATGCTTTTGTGGTTTTCAAAACTCATGTGAGCATTGTTTCCTATAAAAATCATTTTTTAGACTACGTGGACATTAGAAGAGAATAACAATATGTATTCTATAATTATATTATGCTTCAATTTACACTTTTTTAGTATTCTCTACCAGATAGCAAACATTTGGAAGGGCTGATACATTTTTTGGAAGAACAAACAAAAGAAATGAAGTCCATGAAGATTGCTCTTCAAGAGATAGAAAACCATAGGAATTGAGTACATATTGTTGGTAGCTGGACAGACAGTCAAAGTGCAAGTGAGACAAATAGGGGTATGTGTAATGAGTCCAGTGCAACATTTCACTAAGAGGAAGTTTCCATTCTGAAGCAAAATTGTCTAGTTCAGACAATTGAGTCAACTCTTTGTAAAGCTACCTTGCCATGCTTGAAAGAGTTATGCCGGTAGTTAGGTATATTCCACTTGCTTTTAGGAAAATATTAACACTTTCTCTTTCATAGAAATGAATCATTTTCTCACACCATGTTATGATGTACATGTTGCTCATGATTGTATGAACAGTTTTATAAACTATAAATAAAAAAGTACTTATTGGCATTAACTTTATGAATTCGAATTAAGCTGTGTTATTTTCTTTATTTTTTTATGAACATTAAGCTTTGCGTATTCAACAACTGTTCATTGCTCCCAACTTCAAAATCATTGATAATTTCTATTATAATTTTCCATCGCATTTGGAACAATAAAAATAAAAACTCCAACAAATAGGAGGATGGTGAGAATTTGAAAACATTGAATGTTGAAAGCCACACTGAAAAAAATTTAAAATAAATTATTTATTTATTTAATGCATTTTTACATATTGTCTGTAGAGAGACAATTTTTACATATTGTCTTTAGAGAGACATTTTTTACATATTGTCTCTATAGAGACAGTATGTCTTTAATCCCAACTATTGTCTTTAAAGATACAAAAGTGAAATTGTCTCTTAAGAGACAAAAGTGAAATTGTCTCTTAAGAGACAAAAGTGAAATTGTCTCTAAAGAGACAAAAATACTTCTATTTCATATTGTCTTTATAGAGACAATTTTTAAGACAATACTTTAAGATGCTCGCTTAAAGACAATACTTGAGACAATACGCAACTTTTTTTTTGTCTCAAGTTAAGACAATTTATTTAAAAATTGTCTTAAACTGCCCCTCTATGTGGTAGTGAAAAGATCTAGAAAAAGTCTTAGAAATGGAAATATAGCAGAAAAAAAGCAACAGGAGATAGGTATTAGGCACCTGGAAACTTTGAAGAGAAAGAAATAGCTCTTAAAAACTAAAACTGTAGACATTTTAACTATCTGGGACTCATTCGCCACCCTGGGCGAATTAGGCCCAGATCAAGGTTTCTACCTAGAATCCTGTTTCTACCAAAAGGGTACTAGAATCTGCATTATGCTCTGACAAATACCTTAAGTAGGACTCATTCGCCATCCATGGTGAATTAGTCCTTTTTCTATTTTCTAAAAGTTCAAGCTTCAGATCTGTACCTTGTCACCTACACATCACTTTGTGACATAAACCTGAATCTAATTCTCCAAAAATACCTACAAAATAGTTTTATTTTATTTTTCTAATGGGGGGTTTACCTTGGCAAAACCCCTAATTGGTAATTAAACCTTGAGTGGACAAAATATGTATAAAACCCTAGCCCTAAGTACATCTAAGACTAGGAAAATCTTAATTAAAGTAAAACCCTACTCTAAATGTGCTAGAATAAGATTGTTTAAAGGAAATTGATTGATGCAAGACTCTAATACAAGAAACCCTACAACATTTTAAATGTGAATTAATGACATGCAAACCTTAAACTTGAAGATAGAGTGAAAATGGAAGATGAAATCACTTTGAAAACAAGTCTTTAGGCTTGATTTGATGGCTAGTTGCATCTCCTCAACCTAGATTTCTCCATGATTCTCCATAGGAATCCATGATCAACCCTTTGCACTGAAAGATATTGAATGAGAAGTGATCTTGAAGACTTGAAAAAACCCTAGCTTGCTGTCCAAAAGATTCAACTTTGTTGTAGAAAGATTGATGAATCTTCTTGTGGAAGATATTCAACACTTAAATTTTGAATTTTGCTTGTAAAAATGACTAAAGATTATGAAAAATGTGTATTTATAGGCATCAATACCTAATGAACCATATATTTTTGGTTCCTATGTACTTCTCCAACTCTTCTAGGGGTTTTCACCTAAAAGGAGAGAGATAGGGCCCAAAAATGCTAAGGGTTCATTCAAATTATGTTATGTGTGATGTTATATAAGTTAAATGAGATGAACTAAATGCAAGTGATTGACTTATATAACTGAATATGTATCCAAAAATAAGATTTATGCTATGTTTGAAAACACATTATGTTATGTAAACAATGAACTAAATGATGAAATAATGTAGAACAAAAAGAAATAGGATGAAACAGAGTGCACCTGGGTAAGATTTGATGATTCTAGAATGTCGTGAATGTTGTATGGAATTATTGAAATTTCATAGTGGGACTCATTTGCCCAAGGTGGTGAATTAGTCTTGCTACTAGTGAAAAAGTGTCAGAAATAGGTTTCTAACTGTTGAGATCCAGAATCTGACAAAATTCAAATTTTTAGTCTTAAGGTGGGACTCATTTGCCACTAGTGGAAAATCAGTCCTCTCCCAAAATTATGAGAAATATGGAGACAACTCTACAACACCAGATTTAGAAATGTTTGCTTGTCAGGTTGCCAAAGTCAATTCTACAGAAAATGAACAAAAAACATTCTCCAAGCTTGAAATAGAGTTGATTTGACTTGAAGCACCTAGTTGACTTGTTGACCAATCTTCAACATCAAAAGCTTGTTAAATCTGCACACAAAAGTCTGCAAACACACATGCAAGAGGGGGAAAATGGTTGAGGGTTAGCAAATAGGGGTTTTCCTTGGTCAAACCCCACTTTGGTAATAAAACCCTTAATGAAACAATGAAATGAAAGAGAATGATGGATATGTGTAGGATCATCATGGAAAAAATAGGCCCTTAAGTGGCAAAAAATTTAGAAAAATCAAAGTTAGGCAACTCGACATAAAAATTTGAATAAGTTATCTATATTATTTCAAAAATATGTAAGAATAGAATCTGTAGAAAATTGAATGTAGTTTCTAAACTACTAGGTTTATTTAAAAAAAAAATCTATTTGGTGAAAATTTGAAATTTCAATGCAGTAGTACTTAAATTTTAGGGAAAAAATAAGAAGTAGGTGTCTTTCTGATGACCCTAACCACAATAAAATCATAATATTTTTTTATAAGATTTTAGACATAAGTAGAGGAATCATTTCCATATGTGATGCATATTTTTTTGTAATTTGTTTCCAAGTAAATAATTAATTATGAATATTTTATTAGAAATTTAAAAAAAATAAAAACTCGTATGTCTGACCACCTTAACTTGGTCAAAAATTCATGAAATTCAAATTTTCTTTTTTTAATCCTATAGTATGTGAAGCATAGAATGTGATGCATGTTTTGGACTCAAGAAACATGATATCGTTTGAAAGCTATATATGTTTTTCAATTATCCTATCAATCAACACTTTAGTCGTAATTCAAATAGAAAATGAATAATAATTATTTATTAAAATAAAAGTAAAGCATAATCTATATTGGTTGAAATCTGAGAATCTCCTTTAAAAATCCTTTTCATTTCATCAATTTTGGATAAAAAAAAAGTCGTCAGCCACATACCCTACAAATACCCATCATATTGCCACTTTTTGGCCCATCATGATCTTACACATACCCTATCAATAAACTAATACCATGTAATTTTTATCAACTTACCAAACCCTTGATGATGCAAATATGAAGTAATGTCAATGGATGCTCCAAAGTGCTTGAATAATGCTTGAGATTGCTTGAATAGGATATGTGAATGTTGGAGGATGCAAAATGAGGTGAAATCCACTTATTTATATAATATTGTAACTTACTAAACCATTCATACTTCATCACAGGCCAACATCAAGTGTTTTTGAATAAAAACCTGAAAGAAATTTTTTTAAAAATTTGAATTTGGGGCCAAGGGGGACTCATTCACTACCCATGGCAAATGGGTCCCACCTAGGAGCTGAAAATGGGTGTCAAGAATTATCATGTATTTAATGTTGTTTTTCGAGCTATCATTCAAAAATACACTTAATTAAAGCATATGAGGGAATAAAGGGACCAAATAAAGCATGAGAAAGGGATAAATAGTGAAGTTGTTCCTAGAAAAGTGTGAAATCTTGTTACAAGACTTTACAAAACTTCAAAAAAGGACTTGATTAATGATGAAAAGGTGTTTTTTAGGTAAATTTTAATGAACAGAGTTTAGAAATGCTTTACAACACTTCACAACACCTTCACAAGACATCATTATTTGAATTATAAGGACCTAATATGCATGTTCATGCCATGTTACATCATAAAATCAAAGAAAAATAGATCAAAAACCATGAAACAAGACCTAAAAGGCCATGAAAATGACAAGGGGCCATTTTCCACAACACATTTAGCCCCCACTTTAGTGAGAGGATGAAATTGCTTCAAACTCATGCTAAAGTAGCCATGAACAATGAGAAGAGGGTTCAAATGCACTTACGTTAGCAAGATGGAATGACAATGATCAAGAGTGATGATCAAGCCCCTAGGATGAAGATCCCACAAAAAACTAAACATAAAAACAAAGGAACACATAATTTTTGAGAATAATTGGATGAAGCTTCGATTGATTATTAAACTAGTTGTGGATTAGATCTAGGCTAAGAGAGAATATACACTCACTCTAGGGTGACATAGCACATGATGGTCTGCTGGATGAGAAGGCCCAAATGTACTCACTCTGGGGCCATGAAAATTTTGGTCATCCGTGGGGTGAGAAATCCCAAAAGGTAAGATACATATGCTAGTTGGTATGCACTCACAAACACAAAGGTGGCTATGGGGAAAAGTCATGCTACTAGTTGGGCTTCGCACTCAACTATATCAAAGTTATACCTCCTGATAACTTTCACAAGGTACCACAAGGAAAAATGAAATGTCAGTTTGTGCTTCATGAGACAAGCAAAGCTCTGTATGCTTAGAACTCATGAACAAAAAGGAAGGGTACCAAAATCATGCAAGTTGCATTATGCAAGGTGGAAAAAATGTGAAATGTAAAAATGAAAAAATGTAAAATGTACTGTAGAATGCAAAATATGTTCAAAGGAGTCTTGTTAAGTTCATGCAAGTTCAATCACTTGGGGAACATTATGTCTAATGTCTCCAAGAGAGGACCAATCAAAGAATAGTATACTCACAACTTAGGGGATGTAGTGCATCGCATTAGGCCACCAAGAGGAATGTAGTATGCTAAGATAGATCACACTTATGAAGGAAATCACACCCAATGTCATCCACAAAGTGGCAAACACATCATATGAATGACAAGGCTACACTAGGAAGCAATAATGAAAATGAATTATAGTAATGTATGCCCCCCACTTTAAATTAATTGCAACACATCGTTCTATAAGGAATTACTTTAAAGTAGTGAAAGAAAGAAAATGCGAAAGGAAATGAGAGCCAAGTTGGAAAGCCCTATGCCAAGTCATATGTTTTGAAGTTAGGTTGCATCATGTCAAGGAAAATGAAAGGAAAAATAAAAGGGAGTTTCCCCCCAGAAAAGAAAGAACACCAAACACATAAGGGATCTATGGATTTGGCGTCAGTATGTTTGTTGCTGCAATGTTTTTGTGAAAGAGTTCAGAACTGTCATCATTCCCCAAAGCACATAGAATTGGAAGAATGACACAAAGAGAGAAAAAACAAAAGAAAAAGAAAAAGTTTGTTTTGAGTCAACATGGAAGAGACATTGCAGTCTCAATGATTTGCATCATCCCCAAAAGGAAAACACAAGCGAAAAGAAAGAAAATGAAAAGGTGAAAGAAAACTAAAAAATCTTTTGGGTCAACATGAAGGAGACATTGTGGTCTCAATTCCTTGCATCATCGCCAAAAGGAAAAACACAAAACAAAAGCGAAAAAGACAAGGACCTTTTGGGTCAACATGGAAGAGAGATAGGGCATCTCTATGCTTTGCGTCATCCCCAAAAGGAGAACACAAAATAAAAAGAGAAAAAGATAATGCACAAAAAATAGAAGAATAAAGATACAAATAGAAGTGTATGAAGAGAAGGAAACATCAAACACACGTTACAGGGGAACACGATACACACATGAAAGAAAAGAAAAAGAAAAAGAAATAAGCAAAAAGGCTAGCTCGACAAATGAAAATCAACCATCTAACAAGTCATCCACCTCCCAATCATGTTCAGTGTAATGTGAGGGTAGTTGACTGTCCAAAGGAAGAATTGCAAGTGCCAAACTGGGAGTTGTACTAGGTTCTTCACTTGGTTGAGAGGATTTATCATTTAAGCTCATTTTGGATGAAAATAAAGAGTTTAAATTGTTATGCAGTTCTTCATCTATTTTTTCTTTTGTCACATCATCATCATCATCAAGATTTATGACAATGGGAGGATGAAGGGTGATTTCCAAGGAAGGATGTATCAAAGGCGGTGGCTGCTGGATTGGTTCATTTTGTTATGGAGTTTGTACTAGACTATCTTGTGGTAGGTCAGGAGAAGGAGGGTGGTCATCTATTACTTTTGTCAAAGGAGGAGGTTGATTTTTTTTATTTTCTTCTAGGTGAGATTGACAAGCAAGGAGACAACGACAATGCCTACGTTCCCTAGCACCGTAGTTTCATTTAATTCTATTTTGGAGTTGTTGAGGTGTAAGAGCGGATTGAGTCATCATAGGTTCTTCTACTTCTGAGGAAGGAAGAATAGAAGAAACCAAAGAAGACATGCCAACCACTTTCTCATTTTCTTTATACACTTGTTTAATGCAAGGAGGTATGACAAGATTGGTTTCATGTTTCCTTGGTCATTTAAATGATGGCGGGGAAGTGTCTAAGGGAGGTTGGTCAGACTTAGGTTGAAGCATGATTTCATCTATGATAGGAGGTATGGAAGTGGACAGTGACATGTTACGAAGAGACAATTCGGCTATGCATTTGGCTTTGAGCTTTTGGTAGGTTATGAAAAACAAGTCCTTTCGAGGTGTGATGGGTTCCATGGGTTCAGGCCAAAAGGCTTCTAAGGAAAAGTTACCTTTTGACAATAAGGGATTAAAGCCACTATGGTGTATGGTAAATATTTCATTGCCATGTGGAAGATTCAAACACTTGTGAACCACTGATGGGATTGCTTTCATTGAGCAAAGCCAAGGGTGGCCTAGGTGCAAAAACAATTGGTTGGATTGTGGAATAATTAAAAATGTTACCTCCAAAGTTTTAGGTCCTATCTATAAGGGGAGTACAATCAATCCGATCATAGGGCATGAAAAACTAGTATGTGTCTTAATCCATGCAATTGGTTTATTATAATCATCTTGATATGGATCATGTAATACTAGAAACTCCTCTATGATCATGTTCTTGCCACAAGCGAGATCTATTAATATCCCATTAGTGGGCTTATCATAGATTGTTCTAGCTATGTAGAGAGGACCATCAAGAAATTTTTGTATTATGTCTTTAGCAGAAAAAGTGATATCAAGAGATTTAGTGGTTTGGCCCTTACAAGGGATAACGTCTATCACAACCAAAATTTTATCCATAGGACTATCTTGGGTAATAGGTGGAGTTGTATCATGTTGTTCACAATTTGTATCAACATTCATTACATTAGTGTTTGAAGGTTCGCTAGCTTTGACAAATGAGGTAGTGTGTTTAGGCATGGGATTGGTGAAAATTTTTAAATTCTGGTTAGGGGATGCAATAGACTTATTGCCTTGATCATCAACACCCACAATAGACAAATGGCCTGAATCAATGAGGTCTTGAACTAGGTGTTTTAGACTCTTGCAGTGTTCAGTGGCATGTCCATTTTGGCGATGAAAATGATAATAAGCATTAGGTTTGAAGGTCGGTGGTAAGGGATGATTTGGATCAAGTGGTCTACTAGGTGGAAAAGTGAGCATATGTTGTTGAAGTACTTAGTTCATTGTGTTATGGAGGGTATCAGGTAAGGGAGTAAATTATCTCTTCGGGTCCCCATAGGTATAAGGAACCACTATTTTAATAATTTCCACTTGATTTTGAACTAGTTGGGTTGGTTGTGGTTGTGAAGGTGAATAGAACTGTAAAAAGCCTCTATTTGGTTTGCAAAATTTATGTGTGTTATTTTGGTTTTGATTGTTGTGCTCAGGCTTTTCAAATCAATTAGAAGTGGATTTGAATCACAACTTGAAATCGAGTTATGATATTCACACAAGGTTGTACATAAATGCATAAACGAAGGAAATTTCATCATAGCTAGTTTATCCTGAAGGTTTTTGTTCAAGTTTTTGATAAACATCTTTTACAGATGTGCATCAGGAATCTTGACATCAATTTGAGCATAGAAGGATTGGTATTGTGAGATAAAATTAGTTACTTTTTCATCTGCATTTTGTCTACATCTCATGAGGCCAGCCATTGTCTTTTTAGGTGTCATGTGAACTTGAAAATGACTTATGAAAGCATTCACCAATTCATTGAAGGATCAGATGGAATGATTGGGAAAGTTGAAAAACCACTCTAATACAGTATCTTTCAAGGTCCTTGGAAAATTTTTGGCTAAAATTTTATCATCGAGGAAAAAATCACTACATAAATCTATATAAGAATTAACATGGTTGATAGGGTCTCCTTTAGCTCTGTATTTCTCAAACTGAGTCATTTCTATCCCTTGTGGCATTAGGTGCATAATATTTCTAAGGATAAGGGGCTACTACAGACATGATATGTGGGTGGAGTGGTTTGACCTTGGCTAATGGTGGAAAGTTGGTGTTGCATGGAAGAAACAATGTTAAGGAGTTGTGTAAGAATAGGGTTAGGGTAAGTGGGCTGAGGTGGAAGAGAAAATGGTGGTGGAGTGTAAGTGATGTTAGGTGAAGTGAAAGGAATAGTAAGGGGGGTGAAGGTGGTGGAGGGGAATTGCAATGCCACAAGAGAAGTAGGAATGCTAGTTGGAATTGGGAAAGAAGTAGCAACATAATTAACTTGGTGCATAGTTGTGTGGACTTGTGAATTGGTATAAGCTGGTATGGATGCTATGGTTGAAGGGGGAGGAACTTGAGGTCCTCCTTGGATCACAAGAATGTTTGCAGATTGGGTATTAAAAGAGGCATGTTTATTGTAAATATAAAAAATTATTTTCATCACTTGAAAGCTATCATCACTTTCAATTAAGCAATGAAGGTTTTAAATGGTGGGTATGGCAGTGGTGGAAATGTTTTCAAGTGACAAGTCTTGTTGTAAATGTGCAAAATCCTCATGAATATTAATGACCTTTTCTTGCGAGAGGGAGTTGTTTTGGGTGTCAACATTCATTGGATGGAAAGGTGAAGGTATATAAGTGGTATTGTCAATTCCTAACACACCATTTTCCATACTAGGAGTAGGAGGTCTTGTGATCCTAAGGTCCACAACAAAAGTGCTATTGCAAGAAGCCATAAATCTAGAACTTCGTCTCACTAGAGTATTATCAATGGGGCACCAAACACTCATACAAGTACCACAAAGGATGGGGTGAATGAAAATGCAAGGTAATCTAGGAGCTCTTAAATGCAAATAACATAAATTTCGCTAACTATAATAGATAACTAACTACAAAAAATAGAAATGCAGATAGATGCCAGAAAAATGCCAGAAATGTTGTTTAAAAAGTATAGAGGGACTAATTCACCTAGGGTGGCAAATGAGTCCCAGTATGATGTTTTTTTTTATGTTTTTCAAAAATTTGAATGTGATTTTAATACTCTATAGAATGGAATTAAGGATGTAGAATGCAAATTTTTAGTTTTTTCAATGAGATGCAATACAAAAATGAAATCTAAACAAAGCTTTCACTAGTGCAATATGAAGAGTCCTAGAATGAAAAAACAAAACAATGTCCTAATTGAATGTTGATGCAAATGCAATCTAGGATGCAATATGCAATTGATTTTAGAAATGCAAAGTGTTCAAAATGTAGGTTAACCAAAATGAACCATAGATTTTTGGTTCCTATGTGCTTCTCTAGCAGGGCTTTTCACCTAAAAGGAGAGAGATAGTGCCCAAAAATGCTAAGGGTTCAGTTAAATTATGTTATGTTTGATGTTATCTAAGTTAAATGAGATGAACTAAATGCAAGTGAGTGACTTATATTACTGAATATGCATGCAAAACTAAGATTTATGCTATGTTTGGAAACATGCTATGATATGTAAACAATGAACTAAAGGATGAAATAATGTAGAACAAAAAGAAATAGGATGAAACAAATTGCACTTGCATAAGATTTGATGATTCTGGAATGTCGTGAATGCTATCTGGAATTACTAAAATTTCATAGTGGGAATCATTCACCCAAGGTGGAAAATTAGTCCTGCTACTGGTGAAAAAGTGTTGAAAATAGGTTTCTGACTGTTGGGATCCAGAATCTGACAAAATTCAGATTTTTAGTCTTAAGGTGGGACTGATTTGCTACTAGTGGCGAATCAATGCTCTCCTAAAATTCTAAGAAATCAGGAGACAACTCTGCAACACCAGATCTAGAAATGTTTTCTTGTCGGGTTGTCGAAGTCAATTATGCAGGAAACAGATAGAAAACCTTCTCCAATCTTGAAATAGAGTTGATTTGACTTGAAGCACCTAGTTTACTTGTTGACCAATCTTCAACACCAAAAATCTTGTTAAATATGCACACAAAAGTATGCAAACACACATGTAAGAGGGGACAAATGGTTGAGGGTAAGTAAATAGGGGTTTTCCTTGGTCAAACCCCACTTTGGTAATCAAACCCTTAATGAAACAATGAAATGAAAGAGAATGACAAACTAATAACATGCAATTGCTATCAACTTACCAAACCCTTGATGATGCAAATTTGAAGTAATGACAATGGATGCTCCAAAGTGATTGAATAATGCTTGATAAGATGTTGTAAGATGCTATAATGCTTGAGATTGATTGAATAGGATATGTGAATGTTGGAGGATGTAAAATAAGGTGAAAACCACTTATTTATATAATCTTGTTCCTTAGTAACTCTTTCATACCTCATCATAGATCGACATCAAGTGTTTTTGAATAAAAACCCAAAAGGAAATTTTTAAAAAAATTGAATTTGGGGCCAAGGGGGACTCATTCGCCACCCATGGTGAATGGGTCCCACCTAGGACCTGAAAATGGGTGTCATGAATTATCATGTATTTAATGTTGTTTGTCAAGAAACATTAAAAAATACACTTTATTAAAGCATATGAGGGTATAAAGGGACCAAATAAAGCATGCGAAAGGGATAAATAGTGAAGTTGTGCCTAAAAAAGTGTGAAATCTTGTTACAAGACTTTACAACACTTCAAAATAGGACTTGATTAATGATGAAAAGTTGATTTTTAGGTAAATTGTAATGAATAGAATCTAGAAGAGTGTAGAAATGCTCTACAACACTTCACAACACCTTCACAAGATGTCATTATTTGAATTTTAAGGACCTAAATATGCATGGTCAAGCCATGTTATATCATAAAATCAGAGCAAAATAGATCAAACACCATGAAACAAGACCTAAAAGGTAATGAAAATGACAAGGGGCTATTTTTCCATGGCTAACCTAATTCCCCATTATTTAGACTTGAGAGGCTAACATGCACTGAAAAATTGAATCAAGTTGGTGAAATTCTCAATCAAAATTGAAAATTTACCCAAAATGGACTCATTCGCCACCCTTGGCAAATGGGTCCTGTTGACGCCAAAATTTGACAAGGTAACAGAGTCTTATGGGAAACTCAATTTAAGGGGGACCTTTTGCGCTAAACTGAGTAAGCTCTAAATTTTTAGAGAAGCCGACTTCTTCTATAATGGGGTTTGAAAAGGGAAAAGGAAATAGATACAATAAAACAAAGTCTAACCTTAGGCGATGCACCAAGATTTGATGATAGACACGATAAATCATAGATTTAAGGGCCTGAATGGTGTTGTGGTGTTCCAAAACATCAGATACTTAAGGTTATAGCATAGACAACTCAATTATTAACATAAAATAATGTTGCATACATTTTTACTGCCAAGAAGAGTCATTAGACATGATCTAGGTAAGAAAACTTGCATTCAATGTATATGGAAGTTCTTCAAATGAATTGTCAAGACAATATAAAGCACAGTTCATAGTTTAATCAAAAGCATAAAAAATAGAAAGGCCGAACAAATGGCACAGTCTGAGAGTTTTGCAATTAAATAAAATAGTAATAGAGGCCTAACATCCTTTTGCTAAAACCAGTGCCCTTTTCTCTAGTTTTCTATCCCTTTCTCATCAACAGAGAAAGTATATATAGTAGGAAAACCTCCCACTGCTTCAGAGAGTAGTAACAGAAAAGATCCCACCATCTTCTGCAATGATGCCTTCATCAGAATATTCCCAAGGTCGTTACAACAACATTGAGCCAGAACACAACATCCAGTCATCTCGGGCACAGGTGCATCCTCTATAATGATGGCGGTGGTCCCAGCCAGGCTTGATCAGACAAGTGTCATCCATCGGTGCAAATGATTATGACAAGCAACAACCAATAGCATTATTTAGTTCATCTAGCTTATCGCCCGCATAACAGATTAGCCGTTAGGCATGTGGCAGCCTTTCGCTGCTCACATGAACATTTCTCCCATCGTTGCCGAGGATTTGCGAAAATGCAACACGTGTTGAATGGGCTGAGAACCTTATCATAGCGGAAGGAATGCTCCATCAGCTAGGCGTAAAAGATGCATGGTAGCATTTCGCTGCCCGCAGTTGCCATTTCATCCCCGCGTTGAAAGATTTGTGAATGGTTGCCATGTAGCAAGATGTGGGGCCCACCAACACCTTTTAGGAACAAAGGCTTCATGGAAGCATTTCGCAGCCTGACGAGGCCTCAAGGAAATAAGAAACAAAAGCATCCCATAACTACGACAGGTGGAAGCACAATGGAGTTTCTTAGGATCCCAAAGGAATGTCGATACTTGAAGTTGCGAAGAGTAGATGTAGAAAGCGATAGATCAAAACTTTGATAAAAAAGCCAAGAAAACTCAGCGATGCACAGGCCGACACACACACAATACAAAAGATAAACCTGAAGGGAGCTACTCAAATATTTATTTAAAAACTTTTGGCGACTAACAGGGGCATTTCAACTAAGGAACGGAGAACCCAAAATTTCTCTGGTTCTACAGATCAGAGCCTTATCCATAGGGCTAATGGAGTTAGAGATTGGAAAGAGCCACCTGCAAAGGCGACCATTCATCCTCGGATGGCTTCACTATGTTGCGTAAATTCTCCTGTGCTCCATGTAGATCAATAGTTTCCTTGTGAGGTAGCACATTGGGTAAACCAGCCCCTGCTTGTAGATGAAATAATAGCTGTGAGAGCGAATGAATGACTACCTCAATGTCGGCTGCCGTGGGAGGATGGCTAAACTCCTTGAAAGCCTCTGGGTCATTTTCCTTCTCAATAATTTCTGCAATCTATGCAGTCGTGGCAATAGAACCATCCTCGAGGAATGGGGACGACAATCCCATCCTGCCTAACTTGGAGAAACATTCTCGTATGCTATCTAGTGTCTTACTTAGAAAAGCTGCAGCTGCCTTAGTGCACTGGAAGGCGAAGTGGCAATGGATTAATTTGTTTTCCATTTGAGCAGTAGCGTCTCGATCTTCAATACCCGCTTTGGCAACGCTCTCATCAGAGACAAAGTATAGCTTGTTGAGTAGGTTTTTTACCTCAGGAACCTTCTCCAAGATGAATCATGGGAACTGCTCAATCGTATCATGGGCCTCCTGGCTGAGCCTTGATGCCTTGTCGATAAATCAGAGGGTAGGCTGTAGTGTTAGGTAAAAGGTTTTGATTTTCTCCTAGTGAGAAATGTATAATTGCCTACCCAGCGAAATGATATCAGGTCATGCAGGGTAAGGCAAGGGAGAGGCTTTAAGTGAAGTAATCTCCGCGTCTCTTGAAATAATGGCATCAGCCAATTCTGCCTTTTTCCTTCTCTTAGACACAAGCTACTCCGCATAGTTGCTCATCTCTTTATTCCAAGTCTGCTTGGCTCGGGAGTGATTTGCTAAGTGCTCTTCTAGAGAAGACTTTGTCTCTCAGAGCTCTTCCTCTATTTGAGCCTTTAGGCCTTTAAATTCAATGTCTTTCTCTTGTATTCTTTGCTCATATTGAACCTGTTGGCGTTCCAACTCTTCCCTTTTTTGTGCCATCCCCTAACTATGCTCAAGGCGGATGCGCTCCATCTCTTCATCTTTCAGTTGCAGATTTTGCTCTGCCTCCTGGTTCTTCCTTTGTAGCTCTTTTATTATGCCAGGGTTAGCGACTTAAGTCTTCGCAATTTCACCTTGAAGCTTGTTCCTCTCATCTTTTGCTGTCAACACCCTTTCAGTCATGCAGGCAATATTTTCCTCTAAGGATTTCTCCTTCCTTTCTAGAAAACTAACCCTTTCCCTAGCTGCCTTGAGCTGCTCATCTTTCTTCTTTAGTTGGCGACCAGTTTTGAGGAAGTTGGAAGTGACTACTCATTGCGTTTCCTCCATGATTTCAACTTTATCCTGCGGTTAGGCTACCTTCATGTCGAGTTTGACCGCATATATCTCATAGTCTTCTGGTTGCATTGCTCCATGAGGCTTGCTTACCCTCAGGTACATGGTCGCGAACTTCAATTCTTGTCGGGCCTCATCGTACAGAGCTTGTACTCTTGGCTCGGCGGAAACACTGTCATCCCTCACCTTGCGTTTCCTCATTCTATTCACGCATGCTTCACTTCTGCAATCTATCTATGCTATGAATTCGGCTGGCGATGAAAGTAGTCCACCTGCGAAAGGAGCACTGGAAGGCAGGGCATAGGGATAGGTAACCTTCATAGGCTCAGACATTTGTTTCTTCTGGAGAGTGATAGTTTGTGGAGAGAAGTGAGGCACATTCCATAGTTTGGTTTGAGAACTAACAACAGGGCTAGTCATTTGTAGTGGCTAAACTGGGGAATCAGCCGTAAGGCTCATTGGCTGGGAAGGGGGAGTTGTTAACGGGGTGTCAACTTGTTGCAATGGAAGATGATCTATAAGTATAGAGGAAAAAGAATGGGCACTCACAAGGGGAATGCCTTCCGAAAGCGATGTGAGGAAGGTCTCAGTGGCAGTGGCAGGTGTAAGCATACACAAAGGAGTAATTATGAGTGGGTGGGCCTGTGAAAACTGAGTGAATCCAACTGAATAAGTCAGACTAAAAGCAAAGGGTAGAGGGCTAGGACCTATGGTAGGGGTCGCCAGTGAGACAGGGGTAGATACTAAGGAATGAGATGCAATAGAAGGAGTGAATTATACCTATTGACTGGTTGTTGGCACTTCCTGAAATGTCAGAGACTCCCTCGCAACCTCCGGTTCCTGACTAGCAGCGAGTACTCCTCCGGTGGGTTCTTGCGAACCCTTTCCGATAATACGCTGCCATTTCATAGGTGGAATCTCACTAGCTTCAATAGTCATCTCCTTATGCTAAAGTGATAGCCTAGCTGGTTTAGCAGCACAAGTGAGTGTATGCGAGCCCCTTGATATATTAAAATGTACGTTCATGGCCACATAGGCGGGCTGTCTGGACACTTTCTCCTTTTGCGCAGAGGAAGCCGATGTCACCGCTTCCTCCTCCTGCTCCTCGGATTCCTCCCTTTCTTTGCTCCTATTAATACTAGAACTCGGGCTAGGATGGCCGTCCATCCACCACTTTTCAAATTCCTAGTCATCCCTTAGTTGATTGTAAGGAGCATCCAATTGTGCAATTTCTTGGCGATATTTCCAGAAAGCCTTTATTTTCTCCTCACTCCATTCCTCATCCTCCTTTAACCTATTGTACATGTCGCACTCCATGGGGACATTATCTTGGGCCACAGCCACAAGAAAGTAGAACTTGTGCCTCTGGTGTCTGGCGCAGGGATTTTTGCCAATTCAACAAAATCCTCATCTTTTTTCACTCACAGGTTACACTGCTTCTCCCAATATGGTCAGGGAACATGGGTAACCCTCATATGTGGATTGGAAAGTCGTCGAAAGGGTTGTATTCCCACTTATCATTTACCAATACCAACCCTAGATATTCCAGCTTGTCCTCTAACAACTAGTCCGATTGCTTCTTTAGTAGAGTTACCGACTTGAAATTTTTCAGACAAGAGAAGAATCCCTTCTTCTTGACCTTTCCGCTGCTACAGAAAGTAAAATCAATGATACACACTTGTTGGAACATTTCCAGTGCGAGCACTCTATCTGTGACACAAGCTGGGAGTAGGAAAGGTTTACCAGTCAAGCCCCGCATTCAGAGAATCGTAAAATCTTTGCCCAAGAACCAGTCACAAGCAGGGGTGAGGCTTTGCATAAATCTGGCCTGCTCCTTATCGAGCTAGATAATATCATCCTATCTGATCAAATCATGGAAGACCTGAGCTATGAAATAGTCTGCAAATGCATAGTAATCGTATGATGCTGAAAGAAAATACGTCCATGTGGACACTGGCTTCCTTTTATTTTTCTCATAAAAAATTGATAACGAAAAATACTGGGTGAAGAAATCTGGGTTCTGATGCAGAAACATGTGGACTAAGAAGGAAAGAAACTTAAATTTTTTCTCCGCCTGATAATTCTCAATTTGCCACTTCATTTCTTCAACCATAAACTCAGCAAAATCATACCAGAAGGGTTCATGCTGCTTGCAAAATTTTATTGCCGGTCTGAGTTGAAAGGGATCTATCTTCTCATCGGAGTCTCGGCCGCATACAAAGGCTAGCATGAACATGGAATCCTGGAGATCGTCGCGAAACACACTACGCGACAATGGAATACTTGACACTTTAGTGGCTAGGATTCCTTTCTTACCAGTCTCCTCTAACAAGAATTCTGAGCTAGTTTTCATCTTCCTCCATATTTTCTCTCCTTTGCTTGGGCAAAAAGGCTTGATATTCTCTTTTCTTTTACTTGGGTCTCAGATGCATAACATGTGCCAGATGGCCTTTGCAGTGATATGCACCCTTAAGTTGCGGCCTTCAATGTAGTGGGTATCAGGATTATAATGCTGGATAGCAGCATCAACAACCTCTAGGCAATAGTGCACCAGTGAGACCATGTATTGAGGGAGACCACTATACCAAACTCTATTCACCATAGATTATTCTGCCTTTGGTGCTGATAACCTTGCACAAGCTGCTTCTCTCAGGGACTTAGAGTTTTTCGCGAGCCTTAGGTCATAGATATTGTCCCATTTTTCTTCAACCTTTTTTTGGTTTTTCCAATTCTTGGGTCTATTCAGCTCTTCTGTGTAGGCTCTCCTTGGCCTGCTGGGTATACTAGGCGTAGTGTATGCCACATCCTCATAGACACATACCTCTATTGAAGAATGAATAGCCATAAATATCTTCTCAATAATTTCTTCCTGCATTGGCTGAGATGAAGATTCTGACATTTTTCTTTCTGAAGATTTCTGCAAGTTCTTGGTTAGCTACGACTATGCTCGGCTCTAGATACACAAAAGAAGAACAACTCTGTAAATTTCCTTTGGCGTTTGTGAAAATACTATCAAATATTAAATGTTTTCATGCAATAATAGTAACCTTTCTCAAGGTGGTAGGCAAAAGCATGCCTTTTGCATTTAATTCGGCATGTACCGTTAATTTTTCAACTTGTGCAAAATGAACTGCTTGCTATTTTGAGGTGGCCAGAGTTCATCATTTCTTTTGGAAATCGTGTGATACGCTGTGATCTCCTTGGAACTTGAGTCAATGATTTTCTCACTAACCCTACGTTAACATGCACTGGCAATTAATATTCTGATCAGAATGATTAGGCCAAGTAAATGATCATGACCTGAAAAGATATGAATATCACCTTGGGCTCTGGGACATTCTTGACAGGTGACACAATAGCCTACAACCATACGTCTCACTACCAATGAGCGCCACCTTTTAAAGCTAATTAATTAACTCTTATTAATCAAGCATGCACTGAGCCGTGCTATCACAGATGCAACTAGCCCAAAAATGTGAGCAAACGCAGGCATGCCTTTCAAGTTAGCAACTAGCTTAATATCACATTTTTTCAAAATGGATTAGCATGCATCTTGTCATTTTTCTATAAATAGGCTAGTAAGTAGTAAGGAAAACATACTTAGCATTTGAGTAGTGATAGGTCAGTAGCAGAGTCTTAAGCAAGCCTTCTCATAGGTTAGGTGATAGACAAATTTTGGCATTAGCTTAGAAGCCTAGGGATAGTGTCAGAGTTATGGATACTCCAGTTTGCTTAATCTCGTATAAGTCACAGATGACATTCCTAGGAGAGGTTTCAACTAAGAGACTGAAAAATATGACCAAGAATAAGCATTCTTTGGTCTTGATAGCCATAAATTGGGTTTTAGGCAAAGACTGTATAGAATATGAGGATAAATATCAGGTGAACATCGACATATGCTCCCACTTCGTAGCCTCCATGCTGGACATCAACGTTCCCCAGCCACTCATCTTGAAGCTGGTTAAAGAAATCTTCCTGAAAAAGTAATTGAATGGTCTCAGCGAGGTTGTTGCTCATGCTGCCTATGGGATAGGTCTGCCGTCAGCTAGTGACCTACATCACTTCATTGAGGAAGAATCTTTTGTCATTTGGCTACCGTTTCTCAGCGGATTCCACCTACAGACCCACGACCAACACCAGCAGAGGGTTACTCAGGCCCTACATTTCCTGTTTCGCAACTACCATGTGATACCTTTCTACGACGTAGATTGGTATATTGACTTAAGGAACCTGGTGTTTCCCCCGCCAATGGCAGTTGTACCAAATGATGTTGCCAGTGCTGCTGAAGAACCTCTGGACGAGGAAGAAATGGACGCTACAGTTAATGTGTTAATTGTCACCAGCCATGCCTTTGGATAAAAAACCCCCTTGCCTGTTCAACAAATGTTTCCCTGCTTGCTGCTCAAAATACCTGCCCATAGCTGTATATAAGCCTAAAGAAGGCTATTATATATATAATAGCTCAATATACTTGTAAATTTTGAATTATGACTTCTTAGCCACTTTTGTAATGAAAAGAACATATATGAATAGATATCTATCGTTTAAAGAAAATCCATGCTCTTTTTTTTTTGTATTTAATTTTTTTTGGGCTTGCAACTTTTATTTGCTATTTATCCACACATGGGTGTGTTTTTTGTAAAGCAATTCTAGTGTTCCACCTGCCAATAATAATGGGTAATTCCGTAGAAGCACAAACTATTTCAGAAAAAGACTGGCCAAAGAAATGGAAATAAAATAAAAGCGATATTTACATATGTACAAAGTAGAGCTTAATGCCTAATGGAATAGCTTAAGATGAATTCCATTGATCGATATTCCTAACGGCTCCTGTTCCATATTTTCTAGCTCAAAAGCGTTGTGTTCTTTGCACCAAATGATTTTAAAGGGACCCTCCCATAGGCTATCAAATTTACCATGCTGACCTGGCTTTGCAGCCCTATTATCATACTTTAGCACTAAGTCTCTGCATTTTAGACCTTGGTCGAAAGCCTTCTTGTTAAACCATCATTTGACAACCCATTGACGGCTTGTCATTGCTATTAGGGAATTCTCCCTTTTTTCCTGTACTTCCAATAGTTCGGCGAGCCGAACCTCCATAGCTTCATTTTGTTCTATCTCAAGAGATTTCAACAAATGTATTGCTAGAATCTCCATGGAGATAGGTAACAACACCTCTTTCCCATAAACCAAATCATAAGGTGAAGTCTTAAAGACTTACTTAGGAGTTATGTGGTTTTCCCAGAGAGTTGTTTGGAGGTTTTTATGCCATTCCCTCTGGTGTTCTAAGCCAATCCTTTTAAGGAGTCAGACTAAACTTTTGTTTGTTGACTCTGCTAGACAATTTACCTGTGGGTAATAGTTTGATGATGTTTTAAGGAATATGCCATTCTTTAATGCAAAATGACATACCTTTCCACCTAGGAATGCTCTGGCGTTGTCCGAAATGATTATTTTCAGAGGGCCGAACCTTGTCACTAGTTCCTCGAGGAAATCTACAATCTCTGTTTCTATTGTGCCTTTAAGGAGAACAACCTCCATCCACCTTGTGAAGTAGTCTGTAGCGGTCATAATCCACTTGTGTCCAGAACTAGAAACTGGGTTGATCATTCCAATGAAGTCCAGGCCCCATTGTGCAAACGGTTCACCTGCCACTATAGGTTTGAGGGGCATTGCAAAATTCTTCCTTCTGTTGGCGAAGAACTAAATTTTTTTACAAGCCCTCACCAAAGAGTGGGAGTCACTGAAAAGTGTGGGCCAATAATAGCTAGCACACATGATTTTAATTGTAGTGGTTTTGGCAGAGAAATGTCCGCCTGCAGCGCTATTGTGGAATGCGTCGAGGATCCTCTTCACCTGCTATGAAGTAACACATCATAGGAGAACACCATTGAAATTCCTTTTGAAAATGACTCCTTCTATTAGCATATATCTGCAATTCTGAAGCCGGTAATACCTCCTTTTTTGGGATGAGAGGCTTGGTGGATACTTTCTAGTTTGCATGAACCTCATTCTATCAGTCAGCCAACCACCTTTCGATTTTGATTCATTTATCAAGATGAGCTCTGGCTACTCCTCTGCGATAGGTACTTCCTCATTCTGTGCCATGTACTCACACAATCCTTTTCCTTTAATAGTATTAGTAGGCTTGATTTCAATGTCGTATTCAAGGATCTTGGTGATCCAATTAGCCTTTTTTCTATGATCTCACCTTCCATGATATATTCACGCACACTGGAATGTGCGACATATACCAGCACCTTGTTGTAGAAAATTAGATGGCGGAACTTCTTAAGTCCCTTTACTATTGCAAAGGCTTATCTTTTGACAAAATTATAATTGGCCTCATATTCCTTTAGGGTCCATGAATAGAACACCACTGGATGTTCCCCCTTTTCTTCATTATCCTTTTGGGTTAGAACAATAGCAATACTAGACTTGCTACTGAAAGCGTACATTATAAAATATTTGGATTGATCTAGATTAACCAACACCAGGGCTGTGGAAATAGCTTCCTTGACCCTTTCAAAAGCCTCTCGAGCTTCGGTTGTCCACTTGAATGTTTGATATTTCTTCAGCATTAGGGTGATCAGCCTAATCATTCCCACGAAATTGGAAATAAACTTGCTAACAAAATTTACTTTTCCCAGGAAAGACTGGACACCTTTCTTATTTACCGAAAGGGGAAGTTCTTTGATAGCCTTTACTCATTCGGGGTCAATTGAAATACCTTCTCTAGACACATGTCCCAACAGCTTGCCCTGTGACACTTCGAATACACATTTCTTTGGATTTAGGGAAACTCCAAACTCCTAGCACTTTTGAAAAACTAATTCCAAATGGTCAAAATGATCATCCTTAGATTTAGAGAACATAGTAAGGTCATCCAAATAGATTAGAATAAACTTATTGATTAGTTTGCTGAATGCGACGTCCATCACCCACTGAAATGTTGCCCCTGCATTGGATAAACCAAAAAGAATTTTAGCATATGCAAATGTTCCCCACTTTGTGGTGAACATAGTCTTGTGCTGATCCTCTTCTTTAACTCAGACCTAGTTGTAGCCGGAGAAACCATCTAGCAGAGAGAACATTTCCAATCCTACCACAGTTTGTAGGATTGACTCCAAAGAAGACAATAGATAGTGGTCTTTCAGAGATGCTCTGTTCAGGTCTCAGAAGTCCACACACAAGCATATATCCCCATTCTTCTTTCAGACCGAGACCAGATTCGATACCCAAGTACTATGTTTGATTGGGAAGACAATGCGTGACTCAATGAGCGTGGTTAGCTACTGTGCCATTAGGGCCTCAATTTTAGGGTTTATTGGCCTTTATTTCTATCAGACTGGTTTTGCACCTTTTGTTAGCTCAATAGTGTGTTGAATGATGCCAAGATCGTAACCCTCTAGATCATCATAGGACTAGGCCACTATTCCATATTTTTTGTAGAAACTGATAAGCCTTTCCCTATCTTGGTGCAGGACATTTTTTCCCACTCAGAGATTCCTACCATCGGACACCCGAAGGTCCTCATGATCACTTTTGTCTGCCACGAACTTCTACTTATCATTTTGGGCATCATCACAATCAAATTTTTTTTCAAGAGTAACCAATCCTTTCAGGAGTTTATTAGATTTGAGCTGCAAAATTTGTCCTTCATAAGTCTCAAAAATCTTTGGTTGAAGCTGATCAGCGAACTCCTCTGAGTGCTGGATAAACGAGGTGATGTGTTCGTCGCTTTGAAAGACTTGCCAACTCTGATCATTGTCGGGGATCACTGGTTGGACTAGCACTCATACTGAATGCTCGTTATGAAGCAGGTCAGAAAAAGGATCAAACTGAGCACCAATCACAGCCATGCGATCTACATCGTTATTTTGTCTTTTGGGAATGGTCTGGATGTTGAAAGCTTCAAAACTATCAATCAAGTCCTAGAATCGGTGCTGATAGGATCTCATGCGGACATTCCTTGCTGCAGAAATTCCTTGGACCTGGTTAACTACTAGTTCAAAATCTCTGAACACAATTAATTGCTTAATGCCCATTCGTTCCGCAAGGCTTAGGCCTTGGACTAACCCTTCATATTTAGCCTCATTGTTTGAACAGGTGAAATGAAAGTGGAAAGGCCTCAACCATTTTTTATTTTGTGGGGATATTAGATATACCCCTGCTCTAGCACCTACTTTGCTTCTTGCTCCGTCAAAGTATAGTGTCCATAGCTCATTTTCCTGGTTACCTTTAGATTCTTTGGTGACCCTTGGAAGCACCTAGTCTTCAACATAAATTACATACGTGCCCAATCCTCTAGCATGATAATTTCTGAAAATATCATTGTTTGTGTGTTCAATCAATAGAGCATCTTCTTTATCATTCCGATCTCCACTCACATTCTCTTCTTCTAGCAAATCAACGCAATACATTTCTTGCTTGGTGATAGAGGTATGTGTGGCTTCAAATTTGATCAAGGCCTCATCTGCCACATGTTCAAAATGTAGAGCCTCCGATTCTATCTTCATTTTTACGCCTTGCTTGGTCCTAAGTATTAGATGTGACCAATCCAAGGACAGGTATCTGCCCACCTTTGAAGTAAATTCTTGGGATAGATAGAGAACAAACATAGGAGGAACATCTATGATCACTATGTCCTGCGGGACTATAATACTAGGGCAGGAAAATAGAGTTAAAGGAAGTGCTTTGATGACACCTACGGTCTCAACTTTATTTCCATCAAGCTACATCACCCCTCTTTTTATAGGCTCGTAGCTGAGTCCCAGAGCTTCGTCTATCTGTTTAGGCATAACCGTTGTACTAGCGCCATAATCAATCATAGCGTTATGCAATAGCTTCTTTCCTATGATGAGAGTCAAGAAGAAGGGCTAAGGTTTCAACCTACTTCTATCCTCGACAAGGGATTCCTTTGCCTTGTCTGTAAGAACCTTAGCTGGTGGTATTTGATAAACAACCTCTGCACTGGCAGATGACTCTGTTGATGCCGGGTTGATCTCTTCTTGAAGCACCTTCTGTAATAGTGTCTTTTGTTCTGGGATAGCTAGAATGTCCCACAAAGACACATTAGCAGATGATTTCTTCAATTTCTCTACCACATTTAAAGGTGGCAAAGTGGGAGATTTCTGTTCCTTGGTTCTTGCTATAATAATTTCCTTCCGTGGTTGAGAAGTTGAAGGGATGGTTGAAGCACTAGGAATTTGATCGGACACGCCTCTGAGTTGTGGGCTATCTAGATGTGAAACAACTGGCTCACGGGTGAATCTCCTCTTTGAGCGCATGTTGTAATCAGACTATACTTGCGGTGTTTTGGATATGAATGCATCATTGGCAAACACCGTTTCTTCTTCCTCCATCTAGGAGAAGACCACATGATCAAGGGCAATATCAGACTCTTGTTCTAAAGACATTCCTTTCATTTGCGCGGTAAGGACCACACTCTCCATTGGTGAGTCATATACATAACCTCCATTTTCCATTGTTGTGCCTTGGCTGCATTGCTCTACCACCTTTTGTTGTAGGTTACCACACAGACAGTTCCAGGGCATATGCGCATCGCTGCAGGGGAAATAGTATGGATTGATATCATCAATAAGATTGTTCTAGCCCACGGTTAATTCCCTACTCGAGCTTGGTGACAAACTCGTCAGCAGAGTAGGCACCGACACCATTTGGTTCACAGTTGGCATTGGTGAATTAGTGTGAGGTGCACCCTGATATTGATTTTGCTGATAAGTAGACCACCTGCCTTGATAGTTTTGATATGCGGGCCGTGGAGGCGTTGCCTGGTTTCGCTTAAGAGTTGTTATGTCATTTTCCATGGTTTGTAACATCTCCTTGAGGTCGCTTATTTCATCCTTGGAAGATCCTAATATAGAAGCCACATTTTTAAGAGCGGCCGCATATGAGTACATTGACTAGGTAGTTGTGGGTGCATTAGTCGACGTGACCTCTTGCACAAAGATTGATATTTCAAGAAATATCGGCAAAATAGGTCGAGGAGGCAATTTTTTGCAATCTATCAAATGATTCTCAGTTTTGATAGTGGTACTATAAGCATCTGGTAGAGTAGCTCCTTCTAAAGATTTGACCATCATGGAAATGTAAGAATTGATGGACTTTAGATAAAATATAAAGGTCAACTCGGGAGTCAAGCGGATGGTAATAGGGATCCTCTACCAATTTGCGTGAAATCGAGCATTGAATTCCGTCAGAGCCTCCTGGGGGGCTCGTTTTATGACGGATAGCTGATAATACAATGAAGAACAATCTCTGTCATTTGAGAACCTTTCATAGAATCGATCTCCAAGCTCATCCCAGGTGTGAATTGAATTAGGAGTCAGTGTTCGGTACCAATCCAGAGCCTTTCCTTTGAAAGAAGCAGTGAGGAGCCTCAGGGCTACATTTTGCACTATAATACTGTGTACCAAACATACGTTTGACACATCCTACAAATGTTTTGTTGGAATTTTTGAGCTGTCTTTGACAAATTTGGGGATAGCTTTCATGGCCGAAACCGGGATAGCGCCCCAGACGGCGGGCGCTACCGGGGCTACTAGGGGACTTCCGACATGCCATGCTACGTAGTTTTTGTTGGCAGCCAGAAACACGGTGAGAGGAAAGGGTGGTGGGAATGGAACAGTTATCGGCTGATTAGCGACCTAGACTGTCCCTAGCGGAGGTACTAGCAAACTTGGGTTACCTACAGTTTGGGATTTAGTTATAGGCCAATGACTTATACACCCTTCTACAATGCAATTTCATTAAGCTTAGTCCCACCGGGCGTGCCAGAAAAAGAACAAACTGTTGACGCCAAAATTTGATGAGGTAACAAAGTCTTATGGGAAACTCAGTTTAAGGGGGACCTTTTGTGATAAACTGAGTAACCTCCGAATTTTTAGAGAAGCTAGCTTCTTCTATAATGGGGTTTGAAAAGGGAAAAGGAAACAAATATAATAAAATAAAGTGTAACCTAAGGCGATGCGCCAAGATTTGATGATAGGCATGATAAATCATAGATTTAAGGGCTTGAATGGTGTTGTGGTGTTCCAAACCATCAGATACTTAAGGTTATAGCATAGAAAACTCATTTATTAACATAAAATAATGTTGCATACATTTTTACTACCAAGAAGAGTCATTAGACATGATCTAGGTAAAAAAACTTGCATTCAATATATATAAAAGTTCTTCAAATGAATTGTCAAGACAATATAAAGCACAGTTCATAGTTTAATCAAAAGCATGAAAAATAGAAAGGCCAAACAATTGGCACAGTCTGAGAGTTTTGCAATTAAATAAAACAGTAATAGAGGCCTAGTGTCCTTTTGCTAAAACCAGCGTACTTTTCTCCAATTTTCGGTCCCTTTCTCATTAACAGAGAAAGTATATATAGTAGGAAAACCTCCCACCGCTTCAGAGAGTAGTAACAGAAAAGATCCTGCCATCTTCTGTAATGATGCCTTCATCATAATATTCCCAAGGCTATTACAACAGCATCGAGCTAGAACATAGCATCCAGTCATCCTAGGCACAGGTGCATCCTCTATAATGATGGCGGTGGTCCCAACCAGGCTCGATCAGACAAGTGTCATCAATCGCTGCGAATGATTATGACAAGCAACAACCAATAGCATTATTTAGTTCATCCGTCTTATCGCCTGCATAACATATCAACCGTTAGGCATGTGGCAACCTTTTGTTGCCCGCATGAACCTTTCTCCCATCGCTGCCGAGGATTTGTGAAAATGTAACACGTGTCGAATGGGCTGAGAACCTTATCATAGCGGAGGGAATGCTCCATCAGCCGGGCGTAAAAGACGCGTGGTAGCATTTCACTACCCACGGTTGCTATTTCATCCCTGCGTTGAAAGATTTGCGAATGGTTGCCATGTAGCAAGATGTGGGGCCCACCAACACCTTTTAGGAGCAAAGGCTTTGTTGAAGCATTTCACAGCTCGACGAGCCCTCAAGGAAATAAGAAACAAAAGCATCCCGTAATTGCAACACGTGGAAGCACAACGGAGTTTCTCAGGATCCGAAAGGAATGCCGATGCTCGAAGTTGCAAAGAGTAGATGCGCAAAGCGACAAATCAAAACTTTGATAAGAAAGCCGAGCAAACTCAGTGATGAACAGGCTACCGCACACAATACAAAAGATAAACCCGAAGGGAGTTGCTCAAATATTTATTTAACAGGTCCCACAAGAGGGGACTCATTTTCCCAAGGTGGAGAATGGGTCCCACAAGAGGAAACTCATTCACCCAAGGTGGCGAATGGGTCCCACTTGTGATTTTTGATGGTGGGTTTTTGAGATATGAATGAGTTGAGTATTATTTGTCGTGATTTGTATGATTTTTAAGTGAAATGTGACTCTAGATAAAAAATAATGGGTCTTATGGGCCTATAAATGCTATCTTGAAGAATGATTAATGCTAGGGTACTCAAAAGTAGGTCCAAATTAAGTGTGAAATTGTCTCTTTTTCCAAGAGCATCCAATTATCTACACCATATTTAGCCCCCACTTTAGCACCCATATGACTCTACGTGCATATTTAAGCTAAATGAATCTAAATAGTATGTTTTATTACATAAAAGGATACTTATTTAGATGATGGGAGAATGAAGCCCCCAGTGTAGTTATCCTTAAAATCACAACATTAGGATCTGCATTTTGCAACACAAATTCATTAGTTGTTCATAAATCCTTTTATCCAACTTCTAGGTATCAAATTTGAGAGTAGATGTATGCCCTCCTTGATTCTTCTTGCTTTACAAAGGTGGAGTCAAGGTAGCAATCTAGCTGCATCGAATAGAATCAATCACATCGTAAGGCATTTCCAACTACCATTCCTCATAATGGATGAATGAGTAATTATGTTTGGGTGGAAATCATGATTTCAACGTAACAAACGGTGTTAAAAATGGAGTTCAATAGCTCCCATTATATTGATTTGAAGACAAAGTACTTTTAAGCCCTACTAGAGTAAAAACCCCAATTTTGAACATAAAAGTGAAGAAATAACATAAATGGTCACTTGCTTTTATCATTTTACCTTTGTGTATCTTGAGTGATGAAAGAGGAGGAGAATATACCGAGTAGATGGGATTACGAGCCTGTGAGATTGGATGTGCTTCAAGTCTAGGTGGCACACAGTGAGTAGCATTACGAGGTGAGCCAATTTTGCAACCTTTGCTTAGTGATTTTGCAATGATTTAATGATTTTTAATGCATTTATAGGTTAATTTAGGATCTTAGAAAAAAAGTTTGCAAAGTGTCCCCTTTTTTCGTAATGTGTCCCAAAATGAACCAAATATTTTTGGAATGTAGGAAAGGTGCTATGACTCTCTTGCTCAATTAGGGTTTTTCACCTAAAGGAGAGAGATAGAACCCTAAAAATCTAGGTGGTTCACTCAAACTAATGCAAGTACAATGAAAATATGCATAAATGCAATGAACTAGAGAAATAGGTTGATTATTTATGCAAAATCTAAGAAATATGAAGTGTTTGAAAACATGCCGTGATATGTAAACAAGTATAAAAGATCTAGAAGAAGTCATAGAAATGAAAACCTAGCATAACATAAGCAACAAGAGATAGGTATTAGGCACCTAGAAACTATTAAGAGAAAGAAATAGCTCTAAAAAACTAAAACTACAGACATTTTGACTATCTGGGACTCATTGGCCACTCTAGGCAAATTAGTCCCAGATCAGGGTTTCTGCCCAAAATCCTGTTTCTACCAAAAGGGTACTAGAATCTATATTATGTTCTAAAAGATATCTTTAGTAGGACTCATTCACCATCCATGGTGAATTAGTCCTTCTTTTGTTTTCTAAAAGTTCAAGCTTTAGATCTGTACCACTTGCACATCACTTTTTGACGGAAACTCGAATCTGAATCTTCGAAAATACTTGAAAAGCAACTTTAAATTTGTTTTCTAATGGGGGGTTTACCTTGGTCAAACCCCTAATTGGTAATTAAACCTTGAATGGACAAAATCTGCATAAAACCCTATCCCTAAGTGCATCTAAGAGTAGGAAAATTTGAAGTAAAGTAAAACCCTATTATAAATGTGCTAAAATAAGATTGTTTAAAGGAACTTTAATGATGCAAGACTCCAATACAAGAAACCCTACAACATTTTAAATGTGAATTAATGACATGAAAACCTTAAATCTGAAGATAGAGTGAAAATGAAAGATGGAATCACTTTGAAAACAAGTCTTTAGGCTTGATTTGATGGCTAGTTGCATCTCCTCAACCTAGATTTCTCCATGATTCTCCACAGGAATCCATGATCAACCCTTTGCAATGAAATATCTTGAATGAGAAATGAGCTTAAAGACTTGATAAAACCCTAGCTTGCTGTCCAAAAGCTTCAACTTTACTGTAGAAAGATTGATGAATCTTCTTGTGGAAGATATTCAACACTTAACTTTTAAATTTTGCTTGTAAAAGTGACTAAATATTATGAAAAATGACCTAAAAATGTGTATTTATAGGCATCAATACCTAATTTCACATTATTTAGAACTGAGAGGCTGATATCCACTGAAAAATTGAATTTAATGAAATTCCCACTCAAAATTGAAATTTTCCCCAAAAGGGACTCATTCGCCACCATTGGTAAATGGGTCCCACTAGAGGGGACTCATTTGCGCAAGGTGGTGAATGGGTCCCACTTATGGTTTTTGGAGGTGGGTTTTTGAGATATGAATGAATTAAGTATTATTTGTCGTGATTTGTATGATTTTTAATTGAAACGAGCCTCTAGATAAAAAATAATGGGTCTTAGGGGCCTATAAATGCTATTTTGAAGAATGATTAAAGCAAGGGTACTCAAAAGTAAGTCCAAATTAAGCATGAAATTGTCTCTTTTTCCAAGACCATCCAATTTTCTACACCACAATATCATCATGACAACATATGGATTCGGTGCTTATCAACTCTCTACTCCTAAAGGTGAACCATTTCCTGAGCCCATCAACAACATGCACATTCGCAAGTACTACACCTAATTCTTAGAGCATCCCCTTTAAAAATTTAAAAAATACAAAAAAATAATTAAAAATAAATAAAATAAAAAAGTAAAGAGAAATAATTCATCCAAAAGTGAAAACCATTCTCGTTGCACTTTAGATAAGTACCATGGTGAAAAGTTGGAAAATAGGTGCCATGTGTAGTCAGTTTATGCCCCTTTGTCTACTATCACTCTACTTGATCTTTCATCCTCCGCTCATCCATTCACACATGTCACTCGTCTATAATAAAGCTTCGTCATCCTTACCATGGCCTGATAACAATTGTCATTTAGTCTCCTTTGCTCTGATGATCATCCTTTGCATCCAACGATCCCATCACACATTATAACATGGTCCTATACCCAACTGGGGGGCAATTCCTTGATTTACATCTTCATGGGAAATAACACATTGTATTAGCCTATCATAAAACTTCAAAATCCAAAAAAGAAATCAATAATAAAACATAAAAATCCAAAAAAATCATAAAACCTCAAAACCCAGAAAAATCATAAAACATCAAAATCCAAAAAAATAAAATCATAAGACATCAAAATCCAAAAAAATTCATAAAACATCAAAATACAAAAAAAATCATAAAACATCTAAATCCAAAAAATCATAAAACTTAAAAATCCAAAAAAAAGCCAGAAAACCTTCAAAATCCAAAAACATCAAAAAACTTCAAAAACTTCCAAAAATAAGAGTCAAAGTTAGATTCCAAGTATAAGTTAGTTTTTTTAGTAGGGTCTAACTATATTGTCTCTGCGCATTTGCTATGTAGGCAAGGCTCATCTTAAATGGGCCCCCAATACATTAGGTTAGTCCTTTAGGTTTGTCCAAATAAAATCATGATTTTGTCTTTTGTTGAATAAAACAAAGTCAAGTCATGTTAAACTGCGACGTCTCTACATGTATAACATAGGCAAGGCCATCAATCAATGATCCCTTGAGGTCCTAGGTCAGTCCTTTAGGGTTTTTCAAGTTTGGTCTAGTTTTTATCCACAAGCAATCATCATTCAACAGGAAAAAAATCTTTCATCTTCAATCAATCCTCATCTTATCATCAATCAATCAATCAGGTCACTGGTCTTGTATCAAAATAGGACATTATGTCATTTTTCTCATTCGGTCTTATCTCTTGTCTTTTACAAGGATGCATCCTTCCTGAGATTAGACTGTCTTTGGTCAATCTTGTCATTCACCTTAAGCAATTTATGTCTTTCTTGTGGTTAGGTGCTTTATCAATAATGGTCAATCGGTCAATTTTATCAGATGTGTTCCTTGCCTTCAATAGGTTATGTCTTTCCTGGAATTAGGCATCACCACATCTATCAATGATATCAATCAAACTTGCTTAAACCAATCAATCTTGTCATATTGGTCAATTAATCTTGTGTTAATCGAGATGTGTTTTTCCTAAAACCAGGTAGAATCAAACAAATCAGTTAATCAACCTTGTCAACCTATCAATCAACCCTTGTCAAACAATCAATCAAATCAGTCATCTTGGTTAGCCTAGTCAATCATATCAATCAATCTTGTCAATCCTATTGACAAACATTATTTCTCTGGAAAACACTTTATTGGTCTGAGTTCTTATCTTTTATTGATTGATTTTGGGTCCTGTTACTAGTCACCTTGAGGATGCCCAAAAATATTTAGAGGGATGATGATGGATCATGACCTACTTTCTTTATTTGATGTCTGTGGTTTGTCTTGGAAAAAAGACTTGGATAATCTAGGATAATCGGGTCCTTAGTATGAGATGGAGCATTCCTTTTCTTTTTGATTTTTTTTTGACTGCTTGTCTCTCACAAATGGTCACCTTGCACATCATCTACATCATAACATGGTGTTTGTGTGCCATTTGCAATAATTTTGATGCCTGATGATGATAAACATAAAAGCATGAAAGTTGGTCCCTTGTCATTTCACATCTAACATTCCATCTCTTTTGTGCTAACATTTCTTCCATCTGTATCTTGACAGAGTCCTATGACACACAAGAATATCTTGCATACATGATCATGTTAGACAACATTATCATATTAAGCCACATATATTTTCATCAAAAAATACAAAAACATAGAAATCATCCATATAGAATTAACATTTCATTACAGCATACTATACCAATTCATGACATTACATTTTGCATTATGATCATAGTTCATTTTTACCCATCACATTGCATAGAATTACATTTCACATTACAACACATTGTATTTTATGCCATGGTCCATTACATCACATTACATTTTACACCATGGTCCATTACATCACATTGCATTACATTTCATATGCATTGCATTACATCAATGACATCATGGCATATCATATTATATATCACATTTTGAATTTATGTTAAAAGTTCTCATTCATCACATTTTGCATCATCATATGGGAATCCCATTACATTAACATTAATTGCATTTACATATATCACATTGCATTTATCAAATTAGGTCATCCATATTGCATCCATAATCAATAGATATCGTAATGGCATAAACATTCATAACATAATCATAAATGCATAATCACAAAACACATTAAACCATCACATCATCATATAGAATGCATCAATAGACATCATAAACACATGAACATCCATAGCATAACATCATCATAAACATAAAGCAGAATCATATAACATTGCATATCATAAATTGCCCCCAAAAATCATATGATATATATATCGTTTAAAATGTGTCATAGGTATAATGTCAAGATGTGTTGTGATCATAAAAAATGGAGCTCACAGGCTCAATAATCAAAATGTAGTGTCCATATAACATAATATATCAAACGATGCCTTAGCTTGAGCTGGCCTAATCTCTTGTCCCTAGGGCATCCTTGTCCTCTCGGCATGGTGACTCTCTGACCCTGTGCTTTGAGGTGGATGACCTGTCATAAGGTGTGGCCTATGTCATGTCTTAAGTCTTCCCCTCTGACCTACTTTGAGAGTGCCTGTTGTTTGTCTTGCTATGGGTCCTACCCTATGAGCCACTCTCAATCTCTAAAAAATGTGTGGGCGCCCTCCTCTCTAGTGGTACCACCCTCTCATAGAGATCTCTGTTATACTACATGGCTCTATTGGCCCTAGCATACTCTTGCGTGAGATCAACCATAGATCTACTACATGTAACTATAAAATCTAGCATGTGTTGATCTATCTACTGTCAGCTGATGACAACTAGGTCCCTCTCTGACTAGAGTTTGTATCTCTCGGCCTTAAGGTCATCTCTCTCTATTGTCACAGTCTTGAGCTCTACCTCTAAGGAATGTACCTAAGCCTGTAGGGTAGCTATCCTCTACTCTGCTGACCCCTCATCTCCTTCGGCCCCCACCTACTCTGGCTCCCCATCCACTCCCATCACGATCCTCTCTTGGAGGAATCTCTCTTCCTTTCCCATCACCAGCTCATCCTCTACATGATAATCGATCTCCATCACCTCAACCTCTAGGTGTGCCACCTCTAGAGTGGGCATCTTAGCATTCTAATCTCCCTCCTACACTACCACCTCTACCACTACCCTCAGCTCAGGTTGGTCCTCCTCTATCTCCTCCTCTTAGATCAGTGGTAACTATCTCACCAACTGTAGTCATCCATCCCTCCTCCTCTTGTGTCGGTCTCCTCCCTGAGCTCCCTTTCCATCTCCCCCATCATCTCCCCATCCTTCTCCATCTCCTCTCCCTCCACCCCTTCATCCCTTGTCTCCTCTTTGGCTTCTTGGGCCCTTGCCTCTATGCTCTATAGGCACTGGTTGCTTTGGATATTTCAATGGGAGTGGTTGATGAATCAACCACCAGGCATCATACTCTGGTGTAGATTTGCATCACCTCCTCTCCAACACCACTCTAATGGCCGCAAGGTGTTGATCTCTTGCCCGGTTGTAGTCACAATAATCTGTGGTCCTCATGGATGAACCTCTTAGGAGGACCATGAAAAATTAGCTATACCCATGGGAACACCCTATCTCTCCCTAAACTTCCATTTGACCCTCTTTGGAAGATACATCTCAATGATATGCTAGCTTTGAATTGTCCACTGGGTGATTCCACAATACTGGTTTGCACTTTCTGGGAGATCCTAATTTTTGCTGAAATCACATATTTTTAGAAAGTATAATGATTTAAGCCTTGGAAAGTTCCATTTATAGGATTTCAATTAAAGAGGGTTTGATCAAACCATCTTATATCAAACCCCCTTAGATAGAACCCCACTAGTTTTAAACCATACCTATAATAGAGCCTCCTTTACTCCTATCAAAATGCTGATAAAAAACCACTTTTGATTTACCTTTTGGGGGATTAAATTAAATCATTTAAAATTTATTTTCTATGAGTATGTAATCCTTATTATAATCTTCCCAATATGTTTAATTTTAAATAAATTTAATTTGAATAGTATATTTATTTTTATTTCTTGTGAATGTAAATTTTTCACCAAAAATCAAGCTCTTTGTTTTGCACATGTGGAAAAATAGGAAATTATCAATTTTTTTTTGAAAAAATCTATGCACTAGATATTAATCTCTTTGATCCAACAAAAAAATAATAATTTTGATACATATAAAAAAAGTTATGTTTTAGCTAGTAAATCATGTCTAAATTATAACTAGTTTGACTTTGAAACTTAATTAAGAAAAAAATATTAAATGAAATGCTATCAAACCAATTCCATGCACTAGATATCATAGTTATAAATCTAAATTTTTTAAAAAAAGAAAATTATCCTTTATAGAAATTTTTTTATGTTAGCCAGTAATGCCACTCTTTAAAAATGGTGTTTACTGTTAAAAAGTGGTTTTCGAAGGAGATGGAAAAAGAAGTGCAATCTGATTCCAAAATTTTTGAAAAAAATATATTTAGAATCTACAAAAAAAATGTAACATATCACTAGTTTGCATCATCTTCAAACTCCTCATGGTTTAGTCACTATAGGTGCCCAAAAATGAAGATTTAATTAAAAAAAATTAGTTCAATGTCTAGTTTGGCCAAAAATTGTAAACCGGTATTGTGGGATCACCCTACTTGATAAGGTATCTCAGTTGTTGACACCATGGCAAGTGATCATCCTTACCAAATCACAAATCATAGGCTCTATATGGTCTCTAGATGAAACTAACAAATGTGTAACTAGGAAAAAGTTTTCAAGTTAGTTGCAAGTTAGCATAATAACTTAAACCCTAATTAGCAATAGAGCACAAAGGAAGCAAGAAATATAAAAATACTGAAACTATATCACCTAGTTTTCAAGCCTCCCTTGATTGATCTCCATTGGCCTTCTCCATCTTGCTGCAAATTGTGTAATTTCCCTCAGATTTGAAGTGCAACTATGACCTATGCCTAAGACAAGAAAAATATTGAAGTAATGTGCTTAAGTATTCAAATTCTCAAGCATGTTGTGTCCCCAAAATGGATTGAGAGAGAGCCTTTTAAAGAATTCCAAATTGAGAATGGGTGGCCAGGATTAAAACTTTACAAAAAGCTAAGATCAAAGGCTAGGAATCAATGTGATAAGGAGCATTAGGGTTAGGGAAACATTTTACATCAAAGTTAGGGAAAGCTTTGAAATGAAGGGTTGAGATTTAGCCAATTAAATCAATGGTGGAAAATAAATGAGACCGAATAAGAGGTAGTTGGAAAATTAAATAATAATAGAAATTATTTGATTTATGGAGGAAAGTTGACTTATGAATTAAATAATTATTTAATTCATAAATGTGAATAAGACAAAAGGTAGTAAATAATTATTTTAATTATTTACTTGTGGGATGAAAAATGGGTTAAATGGATAAAGTTATTAAATTGAAGGATAAATGGTAATGTTATTAAATAATTGGAGAGAATAAGGATTGATTAATGACATATTTAAATAAATAAATATAATTTATTTATTTAAATAATCATGGAGGAATAATTATGACATTAGGACGTGCTTAAATAATTGAATTACGTGAGGGAGAAGTGTGGTCGTCATAGAAAAATGTAGCTCGAGGGCCTAAGTCATTTTTATATGTCTACATTTTGCTCCTCTTTGACATAATGTAGTTTATTGCATTGTGTCAAAGAAAACAAGTCAAAAACATGTAACAATTTGAAAGTAAGGAGAGGAAGAATGACGAGGAGGTAGTGGTATGCCACCTCGAGAGAACAGGTGGGTTGAAGGAAGATGAGTGTGCTGTTGAAATGGATGAGAAGACGATAGGATGAAGGAAGAGAAGAAATGTTAGCATGTAAGACATGGATGTTAGGACGAAAAAAGGAATACTTCAATATTTTTCCAAATAACATCATAGGTGTTAAATAATCATAATTGGGTAGTAAAATGGGACAAATGGACAACAAAAAAAATGATATGACATAGACCATGGTGTGCAAGGTCATCCACTTGCAAAAAATAGATAGTTGCAGACAAGGAATGCCCTAACTCATACTAAGGGTGAAGTTGCCCCAGTCTTTTTGTCAAGACACACCAAAGACAATAATCAAGGAAAAACAAGTCATGCGAGGTCATCACACCTCTAAATCCTTCATGGGACATCCTCGAGGTAGCTAGTAACATGACCAAGAGACAACAAAAAAACGATAAGACAAAATAGACTAGAAAGATCAAAAACCATTCAATATGTTTGCCAATATTTGTTTGTCGAAGGTGGATTGCTTGATGGTTTGACAGTTTGACAATTTTGATGGTTTGATGGGTGGATAGTTTGATAGTTTTGATGGTTTGATGATGCCTTTCATTAAGAATGACACATCCTGAAGAGGAAAATGACATTTTAACAGAGCCTATCGTCAGGGAAGACACATATTGAAAAGGAAAATGACATTTTGATGGGGCCCAATTCTAAGAGCACATCTTGGAGGGGACCATAAAGTGGCTAGGTCGACATTGTTTTGGAAATTTGACTGATTTTGACTTGATGACTAATTGGACTATGTTGTCTATTGGTTCTTGATTTGAATGTTGATGTTTTGATGATTGTCTAGTGTTTGATGACAATGTCTGACTTATTGACCAACATGACGAACCCTAAAGGACTAACCTAGGTGGCCTCGGGGGCTCATCGATAGATGGCCTTGCCTCCATTGTACACGTAGAGACCTTGTAGTTTGACAAGGACAGGATTGATATATTGAAGATGAAATGGCATGTTTTGACTTGACCTGATGAACCCTAAGGGACTTGACCTAGGCGGCCTCGGGGGCACATCGATTATGGCCTTGCCTACATAGCAAATGCATAGATACCTTGTAGTTCAACATGACTCTTGACTTTGTTGAAATGTCAAAGTGTCGAATCATGATTTTATTTGACAAAACCTAAAGGACCGACCTAATACCTTAGGGGACATCGACAGATGACCTTTCCTACATCCAGTTGTAGAGGCAATGTAGTTCGATAAGGAAAAATACTGACCTGACTAAATCTGACTCTATTTTTGGTATTTTGAAAGTTATATGGATGTTTTTGTGTTTTTCGCATGTTTTGATTTTTTTTTTTTGAATTTTTAGAGTTTTATGATTTTTTCATCTTTTTGAAATATTTTGATTTTTTTTTCTTTTGGGAATATTTTGAACCTCTAATGATCAATGTAGAATCCAATGAAACTAGGTGTTAGGAAATGTGCCCCCAACAAAGTATAGGACTAACCATCAGGGATGGGGTGGTATAGGGGTTTATTATGGATGAGACATTGAGGAGAAAGGATGCAAGGTGTCAACCAATTAAAAGTCATGATAAAGATGACTAGGCCTTATGATGTATGTAAAATGGGAGATGATGGAAGGTAAAGGAATTATTATGGATGCGGGTGGAAGACTAGGTAGAGTGATAGTAGATGACAGAGTAGAGACTGACTACACATGGTGCTTGTTTGCCAAGTTTTCACCATGGTACTTATCCAAAGTGCCACCGAAGTGGTTTTCACTATTGGAAAAATTATTTCTCTTTAATATTTTTTATATTTTATATTTTTTTGGTGTTATCAAGATGCAAGTTTTCTAGGTTTTCATCAAGGTAACGATTTTTCAGATTTTTTGAATTCTTTTGTATTTTTATGGTTTTAGCATGGATCTCTGAAGCTATGTATAGAACTTGCATAGGTACAAGCTATTGATAGGATTTGACAAAGGTTCCCCTTCAAGTGTGGACAACTGATAAGCCTCAAAACCAAAATATTTTGTTATGACATATGGACCTAGCCAATTGGGCTCAAATTTTCTGGGTTTCTCATGTTTTGCTTATTTTTTGGATTCTCCATCAACACTAAGTCATCGATGTCGAAGTGTCTAATCAAAACCATTTTGTTGTAAGTTCTATGGAAAAGGTAGTTTTGATATTCCTGTAAATGAGTCAAGGCCCTTTTTCTATGTTCATCAAGCAATTCTAACTCATGCAACTAGGATATATGATAGTCCTCATCGTCAATAAGCCCTTTCATAGAGACCCATAGAGAAGGGACTTTGACCTCAATAGGAAGGATATCCTCTGAACCAAAGACTAGGGAAAATGGAGTGGTTCCTATGGGTGTGCGGATGCTTGTGTGATACGCCCATAGGGAAGGGTTAAGCTAAATGTGCCAGTCATGACCAACATCATTGACAATCTTTTTAAGAATTTTGATTATGGTCTTATTGGATGCCTCAACTTAACCATTTCCTTGTGGGTAATATGGCATGGAAAAGCAACGTTGAATGTAAAATTTCTCACATAACTCACAGACATCTTGATTTTTGAAGGGATGACCATTGTTAGTGATGATGGTTTGGGGGACACCATACCAACATATGATGTAATTGATGATAAATTTGGAGATTTGTTCACTGGTGATGTATGTCATAGGGATGGCTTCAACCCATTTCGTGAAGTATTTGGTGGCAGTGATGATGAACTTATGGCCATTTGATGAGGTGGGATGAATTTTTCCTACGAGGTCAAGTCCCCATTGGGAAAAGGGCCATGGTGAAGTGATGGGTTGCAACTCCTACACAAGTGCATGAACAAGGTCGTAGTGTATTTGACACTGTCGACATTTCTGTACAAAGTGATAGGCATCGTTCTCCATTGTAGGCTAGTAGTATCCCAGTTGTATGATCTTTTTGGCTAGGGTCAGACCACTAGAATGGGCTCCACATATACTTTTTTGTACTTTGTGTAAGGTAGTTTGTGCTTCATTAGTGTCAAGACATCTGAGTAGGGTGTTGTCAAAGGTACGTCTATATAAGGTATCACTGATAATGGTGTAGCAAGTGGCTTTGCAGATGAAGGACTTGAGTTGGTTGTTGGAGAGGTCAGGTGGTAGAGTCTGGGAATGTAATTAGTCATAAATGGTCTGATACCATGGTGAATTGGGACCAACGAGTTCATATACCATTTCAGACTAAGGGACATCAAAGGCAGGGACAAACAACTATTCCACTAAGAACCCGTACTGTGACATATTGTTAGGAATGTCCAAAAGAGACCCAATAGTGGCCATGGCATCTGTGGCTTTATTTTGGACACATGGTACTTGGAAAAAGGAGATGTTTCCAAAGTACTACTTGAAAATATCAACCATTCTTTTATATGGGGCCAATTTATCATCCTTAGTATCATAACCATCATTGACTTATCGAATGACCAATTGTGAATCACCAAAGACCTCTACACTCTTGATTTTCTAATTGATTACCATACACAATCCAATCAACAAGACTTCATACTCTGCAATGGTATTCGTGCATGGGAAGGCTATCTTGAAAGATTTAGGGATGGTATCACCTTGAGGGGTAGTAAATAAGATACTTGCACCTGATCCATGATTAATATGTGAGCCATCAAAATACAATTTCCTTGTTACTCCTGTGTCCAGAGTGAATATTGACTCATTAGGAAAATCTGAAACCAAAGGGTGATCAACTTGTGTAGGTGCATCTGCTAGTTGGTCAATGATGATTTTCCTTTAATTTCCTTAAATTCCACATACTAAATGCCATATTCATTGAGTACCATGACCCATTTAGCCAACTATCCTGTTAGTGCCGCCCTACTGAGTAGATATTTCAGGGGATCTATTTTTGCTACAAGCTTAGTCTGATGGTTTAACATGTAGTGTCTCAACATTTGAGTGATGAAAACCACCACAAGACAAGCATGTTCAATTGGGTTGTAGTTAAGCTTGTACCCCACCAAACTGTGGCTAATGTAATAGATTGCACATTCCTTTTCCTCATGGTCATTTTGAGCCACCAATGCCCCTAGTGCAGCTGTAGTGGCTAAGATGTATAGAATTAGGGGTTTTCCATCAATCTTGGTGGCATTAGGACAAGAGGCATCAAAAGATACTCTTTAATTTGTTGGAAAGGTGCCTCACACTTGTCTGTCCAAATGAAAGAGACTCCCTTGCGTAACAAATACTGAAAAGGTTGAAATTTATTTGCAAGCTATGCGATGAAGAGCCTAATATATTGGAGTCAGCTCTGTAGCATTTGGAGTTGGCTAATTCCTTTAGGTGGAGGCATGTCTAATATTGCTTTGAATTTTTTTGGGTCTACTTCAATGCCTTGACGGGAAACAATGTATCCCAAAAAATTTCTCTATGTCATGTCGAAGACACATTTCTTGGGATTTAGGCAGACCTTGTATTCTTCTAGAAGATTGAAAATCTTGTCCAAGACTCTTAAGTGATCACCACATGTCAAGGATTTTTCCAAAATATCATCAACATAGTCTTCCATTAATGTGTGCATGAGATCATGAAATATGGTGGTCATAGCTCTTTGATAGGTTGCACCTACATTTTTTAGTTTGAAGGGCATGCCATTCCAATAGTATGTACTCCATGGGAAAGTGAATGTTGTCTTGTGTTGGTCTTTAGGGGCAATAAAAATCTAATTATATCTTGAGAATCCATCCATGAGGGACATCTCATATCCTGCTGTTAGGTCTACTATGATGTCTATATTTGGGAGTGGGAAGTCATCCTTTAGACATGATTTGTTCAAGTCACAAAAATCTATGCAAATACAGATTTATCCATTTGGTTTGGTCACTGGTACAAGGTTGGAGATGTAGTTTGCATAATCAATAGGTCTTATGAAACCAACATCTAGTAATTTCTTAAGTTCAACTTTGACCAACATAGCTATTTGAGGATGAATTTTTCTAAGCTTTTGTTTGGCCGAATTTGCATTGGGATACAATGGTAGATGATGCAAGAGCAACTCAGGGTCCAGTCCTGACATATCAGCATAAGACCATGCAAAATTGATTTGGCGTTTTGTGTTCAATATGCTTGAAATTCTGGTTTTTCTTCTTCTATAAGGGATGCTGCAAAGAGAACATTTTTAGGATTATCTATAGTACCGATGTTGACTTCCATTATATCTTCGATCAACATCAAGGATCTCTCTTGATTAATAGGGAGAAATTTCATCCCTCCATCCTCGGGTGCCTCATAGAGGTTTTCACCCTTGGATATGCCCTTTATTTTTACCTTTTTTGTGTTAGAAGGTGCCTTGTAGTTTTCAAATAAAGACTGTTCATTTTTATTTTATTTTTGTCATTTTTGTGACTAGAGGGTGGGATAGTCTCACCAAAATATGCTGCAATTTCAAGATCTATAGTGAAGCTAGCCTTATGGTCCGCATGTGGTATGCCCTCTTATAATCACATAGACTCAGCAATGGCCTCATCATTTTCAAATATGTCCAAGGTAGGTGGATCTTGTTGGTCCCAATCAATCAATTGTGGGTAAATAATGGAGATGCCATCATTAATGTTAATGAAGGATGGTGATGTAGTTGATAGGGTAAAAAAAGAGCTATTATTAGGGGTCTAAAAGGATTCTATCCCTACTCTTTCGTCTGTGGTCTTTGGTGGGTCAGGTTCATAAAAGGAGTCAACACGAATATTGATATCCATGAGGTTGGTAAAGGATGGACGAGGTATGTCAAAATCCTAAAAGACATGGTCAAGCTCATAGTCACTTGTGGTACAGGAATCCCACTCATATTCAATAGACTCGGTGTCACCATAATAGATGTTAGTAGGATCCTCATATGTCTCAATGTCTTCCAAAGTACTCACATCCTTATTTGAAAGCACCTTAGTACTTGGAGTGCCAATATTAATTGTTAAGAATCCTAATCCTGAGTTCTTCAGCTGCTTAAGAGGTGTCAAGGGTTCTCTCATTCCATTTTCATGTATACCAAGTCCACTGATTCCATCATAACCCTATTGTTTCATGTGCTCAAAACCTTCGACATATGGTTTTATTGGTAATAGCGATAGGTCTTCTTCATGTTTGTAAATCCAGGCTGAAATGTCCTCAATGTATTTTGTGTTTACCTCTCCCCATTTTGTAAAGGTGGTGGTGGGAGGAAATTTAAAGATAACTTTGGGTTCTATCTTAAATCAAGGCCTACCATAAGATTGGGGAGACTTAGATAGCTTTGTGATGCAATAGAAAGTATTCAATTTATACAAGGCCACAACCTGTGTTTTGGATCTTGATTTTGGGGTCGGCAGATGGGGTTTTGGATGTGGAAGATTTAATGAGGGTGGAGGGATCAACATAACTGGATGAAGTGGATGCGGAAGTATATGTGAAAGCTTCTTGATTGATAGGCACTTGGCATTCAGGAACTCCCCTTAAATTAGTGCAATATTGGAAGGGATCAGGGTTGCCAATGATCATGACTTCGGTCGAATTATAAAAAAATTTCAAGCATTGGTGATAAGTGGAAGGCACAAATTTTGTGGCATGAATCCAAGGTCTACTGAGGAGAAGGTTGTATGGAAGTTCAAGATGCAAGACCTGGAATGTGGTGTCCATAACTGAGGGTCCAAATCCAATAGGGAGGGTGATAACACTCTTGGAAAAGTGTTCTTCATCATCATAGGACTTTATTATAATACTTTTGGTTGTCTCTACACATGCTTCAGAATAGCCCAATTTCTTGACCAATTTTAAGGTGCAAATGTTTAGTCTAGCTCCACCATCTACTAGGAATAATTTGACCTTGTGTTGATGGAAAAAACACTCAAGGTGTAATGGGTCATCATGGTTAGACTTTTGTGTGGAGTATTCTTTGTCAGAAAAGGAGACATGGAGTGAATGAGCCAAGTATCCAACGAAGGTTTCAAATTAGTTGACGTCCATGTCAGTAAGAATGGAGGTTTCCTTCAAAGTCTTATCGAGGATAGCTTTGTCTTTAGGTGATAGGCGTAATAGCTCAAGGATAGAAATGTGTGTGGGTGTCTTTCCCAATTGGTCAACAAGATTATATTGGTCTTTGGATTTTGGCTGCTTTGAAGAAGGACCAAATAAAGTAGTTTTAGCCCTATGAGTAGTGATGGCACATTCAAGAACTTTTTTAATGGTGATAGTGTTGAAATAGTCATCAGTGGCACATAGGTGATCAATTGTTTTTGAGTAATCAAAGGAATTCCTAGTATAATTGGCATGATTGTCAGCCTTTTAACCTGAGGTGGAGGGCTTTCCAAAACCATGGTATTGTGGTGGATTCTTGAAGATTGTATGGTCTTGATTGGAAGTTTGTTGTTGTCCTTCGACCTCTATGGTACCATTTTCAATTAGGTCTTGAATCATATTCTTCAATTGACAACATGACAAGGTCTTGTGTCCTTTGATGGGATGGTAGTCACAAAAGGCATTGTCATCCCACCAAGATGGTTTGAACTGTCATGGGTTGTATGGTTTGGGCTCTTGAAGTTTTATGACATTTGATTGTACAAGCTTCTTCAGGACAGATTCAATTGGTTATGGTAAAGGAGTGTACTTTCTTCCTGGGTAATTCCTTGGTTGTCTTAGAGGTCCTTTCTCTTGAATGTTTTTCACCACATTGGCTATGTGATCATTCAGGTTGGGTGCTTTAAGAGTCAATGTGTATCTAGTTTTGTTCACAACTTTCGAATCTATGACTCCATTGTTTGTTACATTCTTATCGCGGGACCACACCTTACTTTTTTCATTAGAGGTCTGTTGGTTGTGTGTGTTTTTGTGGCTATATGTAAGTTCACCCTGGGTGATTAGGACTTTTTCAAGTGTCATGCCTTTCTCAACTAAGTTTGTAAATGTGGCACAACAATGTACTTGTAAAGGGTGTTTCATCTTTGACTTGAGTTTTTCTATGAACATGCCCACTTTTTGTTTTTTAGGGATTTCAACAGGACATCAACTCACCATACTACACCATTGTTGGAAGAAATTAATAAAGGACTCTCCTTTTTCTTGTGTCAAGTGGCATAAGGTAGAAATTTCATGACATCATTTTTAATGTTGTAAATATAATTTTCAATGAATTTATTAGCAAGGTCATCTAGGTATGTGCAGGATCATCATGGAAAAAATAGGCCCTTAAGTGGCAAAAAATTCAAAAAAATTAGAGTTAGGAAACTTGACATTAAAATTTGAATAAGTTACCTATATTAGTTAAAAAATATGTAAGAATAGAATCTGTAGCAAATTGAATGTAGTTTCTAAACTACTCGGTTTGTTTTAAAAACAAAAAAATCTATTTGGTGAAAATTTGAAATTTTAATGCATTGGTACTTAAATTTCAGGGAAAAAATAAGAAGTAGGTGTCTGTCTAACCACGCTAACCACAATAAAGTGATAATATTTTTTATAATATTTTAGATATAAGTAGAGGACTCATGCCCTCATGTGATGCATATTTTTTTGTAATTTTTTTCTATGTAAATAATTAATTATGAATTTTTTATTACAAATTTTTAAAAAATATAAAACTCGTATGTCTGACCACCTTAACTTGGTCAAAAATTCATGAAATTCAATTTTTATTATTTTAATCTTATAGTATGCAAAGCATAGAATGTGACACATGTTTTGGATTCAAAAAATGTGATACCGTTTGAAATTTATAGATGTTTTCCAATCAACCTATCAATCAGGACTTTAGTCATAATCTGAATAGAAAATGAATAATAATTACTTATTAAATTCAAATTAAAGCATAATTTATATCATTGGAAAGCTAAGAATCTCCTTTAAAAACCCTTTTTGTTTCATCAATTTTGGGCTAAAAAATAGTCATCAGCCACATACCCATCATATTGCCACTTTTTGGCCCATCATGATCCTGCACATACCCATCCCATGACTTTATATACCCTTTAGGTATTAATGAAAACTATTCAAGTGTAGGCCCCATAAGACTTATAGGGAAGAGTCTCAAAAGGTAGGAGTGATTGTATGTGAAATCCACACAATCAGTAATGAATTCTCATATGTGCTTGATAGGATTTCTCTTTCCCTTATACTTGGTGAAAGTAGGGATGACATACCTAGGAGGGAAAGGAGGAACACATATGCTAGTGTCATATGGATAAGGGTGTAAATCATGTGATGAGTATGTCTTCTTGTTTGACACTTGCATCCCTTCCACTTGCTTTTGTAGGACAACCAACTAGGTAGTCAATGTGTCTATCACGAGATTGTTGGCAACATAGTTATGAGCTCCCATATTTGTGTTGTGTGGACCCATATTTTGTTGAGATGACGTGTTTTGGTTTGGAACATTGTGCATATGTGGTGGATTTTGATTGTGTCCATGAGTATGAATGTGTGATGTGTAAGTTGGGATGTGGGAAGTGGTTGAGCTATGTTGCATTTGTTGGGTGTGTTGTCCATGGATATTTTGGTTGTGAAAAATGATTCCTTGTGTGTAACCATATGGTATGTTAAGAGGTTGTGTCGCGTGTGATCCTTTTCATTGTTGAAAATGGTTATAACCATGTGACATGTTTGTATTTTGGCAATGTGGGGGGTTCGTGGTTTGTCCTTGCAAGGTGTTTGTATTGATATGAGGACCTTGGGACATGGTGTGCATGTTTGATTGAGGTCCTTGGATGAGAACCTATCTCACCTTAGGTCTACCAAGGATGTTAGATGTGGATGCCTCTATGGCTTGAGATGATGACCCAAAGGGAGTAAATGTTGAGCCAAAGGGTTGTGTTGTGAATAATGGTTGGCATGGTTTATTTGATGGGAGCTATGACATAGATTGTGTCACAAAGATGGATGAAGTGTTGGTAGTTGTGGTGTTTGGGCTTGTTGTTCCAATGGGTATGGAAATGGTAAGTTGTGGTGTAGATTTTCCTTGGATTATTTGTGTGTTTTCCTTGGGTGATGTTGCTATGTGTAAGGTATTAACATCGAATCCTTGAAGTAGTTTAACTCCTTCATGTAATAGTTTGGCTAAATATCGTTTGGGGTCCAACATGACAATTTCATCCACAATAGAGGCAACATCAAGATTCTATGCGACAACCTTTACTTCTTCGATGAACACATTTCCATCTTTGTCTCTAACAAGGAATTGTTCGAAAGGATTGTGTCTTTGGTTTTTGATAAGATGTAGACCCCAAGTTGACATGGTCATGGCAATCAAGGTTGGTATTGTTGTGAGGATCATTAATGGTATTTTCAAAATTGAGTGTGCTAGTGTAATTGTAAAGGTCCTCATCGTCATGAAAGAGATCCATTGATTGACGTTTATTTTTCAATCTAGTTTCAACCATATAAGGCTTGCTCAAAATGAAGACAAAAGATATGAGACTAAGGCTATGTTTTTGGTATTTTTGGTATTTTGAGGATGAAAGATGTCGAATGTATGGAAAAAAGACTAAAAGTGATAATGATAATGTTGGATGTTATGAAGTCTAGAATGTTTGAAGTTGCTCTTATAGGTCTAAAATGTTGTGGTATGAAGGATACAAATGAATAGGAGATGATGGATACCTATCATGAACTTGGGAGCTTAAATTTTTTTGAAATATGTAAGAATAGGATCACTAACTATCCAAGGGTAAACCAATGTTTCAACTAGGATTGTCAAATGGCCTTTTTTTAGGACAAGTGAAAAGAGTGACAAAGTGAGTTTCCCAACTAGACTTGTGAGTAGGAAATTATCACCAAAATGACAAAGGACTAAGTTAAAAAGTGACTTGGTCAAATGATAATCTTTTGTTGAAGTAATGATTTGTGCCAAGGTATAGAGAGTTCTTCTATCCTAAAATCCATAAGGTGTCAAGCTTGAAAGTTTGAAAAAGGTAGCCTAATGGGATATTGAGGTATGCAAGTAATGAGGATGCTAAGGTACCTTAAATGGTGACCTAATAATGGAATGGTGATATGCAAGGTGAATTCAACAAGTTTATGGTTTTAAACAAGAATCACAACAAGAAGTTGGTCTAAATATGGATCTCAATCTGAGTGTTTCCTAATTTTGGCAAAAGTTTGAGCCTATTTTGATTGTTTTGTTTGAAAATGTTGCTTGGTGTGAAGTGTTACAATTTTCAAGTTTAAGATTTGTTTGCTTGTTTGTTTGAAAGACACACACATAAAATGAAAGCAAACAAAATGTTTTTTGAGTTTGATCTTGACAAACACTTTGAAAACACTTTGCACAACTTAATTGGAAAGGAATTTAATACTTGGTATAGCTCACCGAAATACCTCAGATTAGTGTTGAACACCTCTCCTCAAGAATGGATAACTTAGAAGTTTGGTGGCACAGGGTCCCCCTTACAGTGCACTCACTTCTCAAGCTCACCAACTTTGAATTCCCCAAAGAGGAATTTTCTCTCTACTCAAGGGAGTCAGTAGTGAGTATCTTCAGGCATGATACTGTACATAGCACTATACCAAGAAATAGTTGAAAAGTGAGGCTTCCAAAAACAAGAGGATTCTAGTGAATACTTGGGGACATGGTACCTTGTGAGCATCCATCAAGGCACTTAAGGCTTTAATCACTCTACTATGGGATCTTATACCTTTAAAAGAAAAGGTAGGTATCCTATTTCGAATGACACTACATGATTAAGGCCTACATACCATGAGGACTTGACAGTTTAGTCTTATCCTTTTATATACTATCCTGAGAAAAAAATTGGTTGGAGTTGTTCCCTCTTTCAAGTTAGGACCCTCTAAAGGTAACAAAAGCAAGGAAAATATGCTATTTTTGATCACCCAAGATCACACGAAGCGCAAGGGGAGTGCTACACAAACACCTTTGCCTCACACTCGCATAATGTTCATTTTAATTCCAAAATCCAAATTTGTGGGTGATTGTACAAAATGTCTAAAGGTGTTTTTGATTCTCAAGATCACCAAATGGTGCAAGAGAAAATAATACACATCTAGAAAAAATGCAAACCACAAGACAATACAAAAACTTGTAAATTTTAAACCCACTTATGATTTCAACTCAAGCACTCAAGTTCTTTTTAATCCCATAAGCATTCTATGTGAAAAAGGCACTCAAGATAAAACAAACTAAAGCAAGAGCCCTGCAAAGCACGATTAGTAGTTTTGAGCCTTGAATCTTTAACAAAAAATAGTTGATATTTTTAAGATACAAATCATGGACATTCGAACTTACAAAAAAGTCAAAGATTAACCACAAAATTGAAAATACACTAAGAAGGCTAAAATCATTAATCTAAAAATTAATAAGAAAAATTAATCTACTCAACCAAAATCTAAATTAATCTAGTTGAACAAAATTATTTAATCTAAATTAATCAAACTTAAAATTAATCTAAAGTCAATTAAAGCTAAACTATAAATTAAATCCAAACTAAAAAAAACTAAAAATTAGATCAAACTAAAATTAAATCTAATTTGAAAACTTATGTCTAACAAAAAAATTAAATCTAAACTAAAAACTTAAAGCTAACTAAAAAAAATGAATCTAAACATAAAAAATTAAATCTAACTAAAAAAATAAATCTCAACTTGAAAATTTAAATCTAACGAAAAAAATTAAATCTAAACTTAAAAATTTAAATGTAACTAAAGAAAAATAAATCTAAACATAAAACTTAAATCGAACTAAAAAAGTAAAACTAAACTTAAAAACTTAAATATATCTTAAAAATATAAATCTAAACCTAAAATTAATTTAAACTAACAAAGCTAATGATGAAAAGTAATCTAAGGAAAGGCTAATAAAATTAAGCAATTAATCAAACTATGTAAATCACAACAATGAATTGTGGATTTGTTGAATTGGCTAGAGAAGCTTTTGAGAAAATGCAATTGGCTGGTTCGAAAAAGGCAATCCTAACCACCATATTCAATCCAATCACATGGCTATATGACAACTCATAAAGTGGACAATCTATGTATTGTACTTTAAATCTTGGTGACCCCTACTTGCGTTTAGGTAATTCACTTTTAGAAGCCTAGAAATGCGATGGGGCACTCATTTATTTATGAAGTGACTATCTTACCATTCTGCAATGATAGTTTAAAAGTTCAATATGGCACACCATCTTTCAATTGATTGGGGTGATGGGTAGGGATTAATCGTGACACTATGATTCCACAGAGCTCCCAGATTTCAACATTTATTTCGGATCTTATACCCACACAATGTGCCCCAATGTTCAACCATTAGATGCCTCCCCTAGCACCAAGCAGGCCAAGTGAAAGATGAAGACCAGTGAAGTAGATTTTGGAGGTGCAGAATTGAATGCACTCGATGTGTTCCACTGACTGTCGGCAAGAGCATGGAAGCTACACGATCAAGCATGTAGCTTATAATTACATGAAGAACTCATTATATGCAATGCAAAAGAAGACCTATATCATAGTCATCGTTAACTAGCATAATAAAGATTGGTCTATTTCTTGCCACTAGTGCTGGAGAAAGCAGGGCACCATCAAGCACACCAAGTGAAAGAGAAAATTAGTGAAGAAGAGTTTGGAGGAGTGGAAACCAAGCAATGCACCCAACTAGAGAAGTGAAATATCAATACCAATGTACCATTGTGGAGAAGTCTTCAGGCGTGCCATATCAACTCTTCTCTGCCCACACCAAAAGAAGTGCTGCATTGATCATCAGATTAGTTGCATTGGAATGGGAGGGGTTGGACACTATGATGGACTGGGTGTAGCTACTTAGAGTTGGGTGGGAGTGTAATGGGATTTTAATGGCTCAAGGAAGAACGTGAGAGCATGGTGGTGATGAGACTGTTAAGAAGTATGTTGCAAAAGATGAGCAAAATGACTGACATTGTAGAAGATGAGAAGTATGATGCACTGTGGGGGAAGCTATGAATGCATGCACTAAGCTATGAATACAAAAATTCCCAATACAAAAGAAAGAACAGACAAAATAATGTAAACCAACGTACAAAGATTCAAGGCAAAGTAGATAAAGGTAACCAATTTAGAGTTATTCTTCACCGCATTAGCACTTGTTGTGCAGTGCCAAGGACGAGTCAAGTTGTATGAGGCGACTTGCTCTGATAGGCCAAGTTGAGTTGTGTGGAGATAGGCACAGTTGTGGAGTGGAAGCAAGGTTTTGAGATGATGCACAAAGGTCGACCATTCACTTCATTCTGTGATGAGTATGTCGCAAATCCAAAGCCTTGTGACTATGCAGTTTCCCTATTTGTTGCCTCAAAATTTTTTCCATGGCCATTGAATAATTGTAGCAATGTATTATCATTAGTTAGCCATGGTAAATTACCAACATAAAATTTTGGTGGAAGAATTGAATACTGGTTACACACGGGAGTAGGTAAGTCAACACTTACAAATCTGAAGCACAATTTTTTTTTAATTCTTTAATTTTACTAATACCAAGTATCTAAACACTTTTGTTAATAGACTCTATATTTTGATCTCCCAATTAGGTGAATTTGAGGAGCAATAGAGCCATCCAAAGCTAGAAATAGACTATGATTGACCAACATAATGCAGTGAATGGTGACTAACCAACACAACACAACAAACACATATTAAACACAGAATGTGATTAACCCATGCAACACAACAAATGCATATCAAAATCCCAAGGTAAGTGCATCAAATCTATGAGGATATAAGTGAAGGGCATCAAGTTCATGAAATCAATCAAACAACGTTAGGTTCACCAAATGTAACTAGGAAAAAGTTTTCAAGTTAGTTACAAGTTAGCATAATAACTTAAGCCCTAATTAGCAATAGAGCACAAAGGAAGCAAGAAATATAAAAATACTGAAACTATATCACCTACTTTTCAAGCCTCGATTGATCTCTATTGCCCTTCTCCATCTTGCTGTAAATTGCATAATTTCCCTCAAATTTGAAGTGCAACTATGACCTATGCCTAAGACAAGAAAAATATTGAAGTAATGTGCTCAAGTATTCAAATTCTCAAGCATGTTGTGTCCCAAAAATGGATTGAGAGAGAACCTTTTAAAGAATTCCAAATTGAGAATGAGTGGCCAGGATTAAAAATTTACAAAAACCTAAGATCAAAAGCCAGGAATCAATGTGATAAGCAGCATTAGGGTTAGGGCAACATTAGGTCAAAGTTAGGGAAATCTTTGAAATGAAGGGTTGAGATTTTTCCAATTAAATCAATGGTGGAAAATTAAAGAGATAGAATAAGAGGTAGTTGGAAAATCAAATAATAATAGAAATTATTTGATTTATGGAGGAAAGTTGACTTATGAATTAAATAATGATTTAATTCATAACTGTGAATAAGACAAAAGGTAGTAAATAATTATTTTAATTATTTACTTGTGGGATGAAAAGTGGGTTAAATGGTAATGTTATTAAATAATTGGAGAGAATAAGGATTGATTAGTGACATATTTAAATAAATAAATATAATTTATTTATTTAAATAATCATGGAGGAATAATTATGACATTAGGACATGATTAAATAATTGAATTATGTGAGGGAGAAGTGTGGTCGTCATAGAAAATGTAGCTCGAGGGCCTACACCATTTTTATATGTCTACACAATGTATCCAGTCCATGCCTCTAGTACCCAACATCCCCCACATGTGTCTGTCTAAGGGAACCTTGATACATATATGAATATGGAGCTTTAGCTCCTAGTTGTCGTACCATCGGAGGTCAAAACACTGCTATGTGCTCCCATGCCCATATCATCAACAAAATGACCCCGCAGCTCAGGCTCTATCCTCCCTTGTAAGAAATATTGTGCAGCTAAAAATACAACATACCCAATAGGCATGGTGCCCATGCATACACTATCCAATCCTGGACCATCCCCCTGAGCATGTCTCCCCAGCCTACTGAGAAACCGTGAGCTTGACAATCAGGAATCATATCCCCTACTATTAGTGTGCATAAGACATAGTTGTGTTTGTCATAGCTCTCTTTCAGGGTCTCCCATCTAATCTCATAGCCTTGGATCCAAAGATCCACATCATCATCACAATCATAATAATCATATAGTGCATGCAATCCTCAAGCGAGATCATACCATACCCGCTCATTGTGAATCAAAAGATGTAAGATCCTATATAAATCATCAAGGGTGACAGTAGCCTCCATCATCACCAAGTGGAAGCTGCACGTCCTAGAATGCCATCACTCTACTAGTGCCATCAACATGCCCCTGTTTGCCCTGATAATGGGCATATAGGTAACATAGAATAGACCAAGGTCCAACAATGCCTATCTCTCCACCTCGTCCAACTGGTCCCGCAGATGAAATACATCCGACTGTGACTCCTGTGTATAGATAGGAGGTAGGTGAGTCTGTAGTCATCACACAAGCCATCATGTCAATCTAAAGTCTCCATTTGACCCTATTGGAACTAAGTTGACCAAGTCAAAATATCCTAATATGGGGAAAATTTTTCACCAAGAAATTGCGTTGTTGTTTGGTCAAATGTGTTGCATACATTTTTCATTAGCTCGCAACTATAGTTGTGTTGCTAACCATTTAAATACAACATTTCGTACAATGCTTGTGTCACAAAATATCGATTGCATCATTCTTGACCACATATGTGACTTAGAAAGTCAGTTGCATCACACCATTTGATGCGTCATGACATAATTGTCCTTGCCCTAGCCCTAAGCAATTGCATCGCGATGAGATGATTGCGGTGAACCACTTCTCATTTGTATCACTCGCGTACGCAATTGAGTCACATGGCCTACGATGCAATTGCCTACCAAAATTTTTTCCTATCTAAATGCATGTAAATCAAAAAAATTAAAAGGTAGGTTTGTAGTACTCACCAGGGTGGGCTCTCCCTCAAGTCGATGGTAGGTCCAAATGCATTATGCTTTGTGGGTGACATTTGGAATAGGTGACATCTTCTTAGCAAAATCACTTAGGGCTCCTGAATTTTCTAAATTGACAAGCACAAATGACCTATTTTCCCAATCCAATTTATATTTATAGGTTAAATATTAGGGTTTCCACTTACCATGCATATTGGGCGTACTTTTTGATGACTTTGAACTTGAATTTGACAGCCTTAATGACCTTGAAAATCAATTTCGTCTTCACCATTGAATTCTTGAAGATCAAATTATCTTATCGGGACAATTTTCTAAAATTTTGGAAATTTTTAGAAAATTTGTAAAATTTTCTCGAGGGGGCATACCTATACCCTGCTTTCATCGAGACATCTTTTGACTAAATTTCTTTGACACAACGTGATGAACTGCATTATGTCAAAGAAGAGAAAAATGTAGAAACTGAAAAAATGTCCTAAGTCTGCGAGCATTATTTTTCTTGGTCTTCGTCTCTACATAATTAAATAATTTTAATTATTTAATTTTTCTCGATCACATTCCTCTATTAATTAATTAATTTCTTAACCTTTATTCCATCTTGATCAATTAAATAAATTAATTGCATCGCTAATACCCCCCTTTTCTTCAATAATTAAATAAATTACCATTTGTTTAATTATTTTCTTTCCATCATTCATCTATAGTTAAATAATTGTTATTAATTATTTAACTATTCATTAATCTTTTAATTCCTGTATAGTTAAATAATTGTCAAAATTATATAATTATCTCCCAATGTCTCTCTTTTATTAAATAATTAACATAAATTAATTATTTAATGCCTTGTGTCCATTTTCCCCATTTGATTAAATTGATTTCATAAATCATTTTAATTAAATGTCCATTTTCTTCTCATTTAATTAAAATGATTATATAAATTGTTTTAATTAAATGCCCACTTGCCTTTTCCTCGAATAAATAATTTAGAAAAAAAATTTATGCCTCCACTTGTCCAAAGATTCCTTTCACATGAATTATTGATTTTCAATTTTTAATTTCTCCATTATCCCTCCACTGTCTCATTCTCGAATCTCGATCGTCGATAGTCTCTGGGCTCTTTCTAATCTTGAGCATCCATTTTGTAACTCCCCATTTTCCTGCATTGCATGTATTCTCATCCATCAATTTTGGAATCTTTCTAGAGGATCGATCTTGACCATCCGTTCGAATGGCTATCTATAAAAGAATCCTTCCTCCATTTTTTCCTTAACAACCACTTATCTCCAACTTTCTTGCTTACAATTTGTAGGTATTTGCACAACTTCAACTACAAATATGACGACATATTTGCAAAAGAAGAATGAGGAGAGGCAAGGGAAGTGATTCAAGTTCAAACATGGGGAGTGTTTTCATTTGATTTGTTTTATTTTCCTCATGGTTTATTTGTTTTCTCTTGTTTTGGATTAGATTTTGGCTTAGTAGTGTTGTGGTTGTCACTTGGATATGAGCTAACCCATTTTTACCAGTCCTACACTCCCTCTACTATTCCTACTATGATTCATCCACCTAAATGAATTACAACAAAGAAAACTAAGGGTAGTTATCCAAACAAGGTCGGCTGCCATGTAGACTTTCTCCTTAGCATAATGCTCCTAACTTAGTTCACTAGGCTGATATTCCTTCAACACCATTCCCTAACAACGACACCAAAATGATTAGATTAAACTATGGTTGATATTATGGGTAAACCTATCCTTGTAATTCTATCATGGTTTGGATTTAGATCAATATTTGGGATTTCCTTAGTTTACTCCTCAATATCAATTTGGGGGCGTAAACTTGTGAATGGTGTTGGGAAAAATCTACCTAAGGGCTGAAACTAATGAACTAAAGGGGATGGATGCATCTAAGAATTGAATTGAAATAAACCTTTTAATCTAAGATTCAAATCAAAAAACACTTTTCAAATGAATAAAATCCTATCTTTAATCCAACACATAGTTCTTAAATTCTCATTTAATACTGTTAAACCCAATATCCTAGAATTTCACAATAAACCTTTAATTCTAAATTAAGTTTGATTATGTTGTTCTTGCTTTCTGGCTGAATCTGTGACAAGAAGTGCACCAGGAACTGTGATAGGAATACAATGATAGTTTATGACAAAAAATGTACTGTTAGAAAATAGAGCTCGTCTGATAGACTGCCAATAACAAATCCTAGTCTACACAAATAATATTTCGATCCTTGAGTCTCAATGATTACTGTAACTAGATAATGAAATCAAACTCTAATAACGCACAACTATAAATGATCAGATTGTGCATAGATAAGAAGCTAAGCTTTAAATGAAATTGCATGCTTACAATTAACAAATAACAATTGATAAAATTAATCTTTGAAATCACATTGCACACAAATAATTATATGTGAAAGGGAAATATTTCAAACATGAACAACACACGATTAATTACTATATGCCAAAATAAAACACTTTCAAAACAAATCACATGCAGAAGGTTACGACATGCTAGAACTAAAAGCAAATCACCAAATCAATGCCAAGAGTGGGCCCTGCCTCCCTGACCGTTCGGTGATGTGGAGATTAATATGTTCTCAACTCAACTCAATCACATATATGCAATTAAAATAGACTCGAACAATAGTGAAATAATTTTTATATTAATATATATATCTGTAGTCTCAAACATACACATATTTATACTAAACCACGCACCGATAAGTGGTTAAAGTTTGTTTGTGGCCTACAACCAACAAACTATTAAGTTTGATAATAAAACAAAACACAAAGATCTTATGAAATAACAATGGCCATTTGCTGCAAGTGTGTGACAAGCTTTAACAAACATTATTTAAAAATAACCATAGATCGGCTAAACAAATGTTGCATTTTTTCGTTAAATCTTTTGCAGGAGGAGAAGGAACACAAGTTGAAGAATCAAGTGAAAGTGATAATGAAAACAAAAGACTAGAAACATTCAAGAAATCTACCAAGAAGGCCCTAAGAATATGTTTTCTAACTATGCTCTTATGACTAGGGTGATGCGAGTTGATACTCCAAACACATATGATGAAGCAAAAGGGAAAGAAGAATGTGAAGCAACAATGCAAGATGAATACAATTCTTTGATGAGAAATGGAACTTGGGAATTGAAAACTCTTCCAAAAGGTAAAAGTGTTGTTGGTTGCAAGTCGACCTACAAAGTAAAGTTCACATCAGATGGAGCTATTGAAAAATATAAGGAAAGGCTAGTGGCTAAAGCCTTCTCACAAAAATAAGGTATTGATTATACTGAAACAATTTCCCCAATTGCTAAACTGAGTTCAATTCATGCAATAGTTGCTTTGGCTACAAAATTTGGTTGAATTTTTTTTCAAATGGATGTAAAAGTTGAATTTATACATGGTGATCTTAAGGAAGAAATTTACCTGCAACAACCACCAGGATTTATTGAAAGTGGTAAAGAACATATAGTGTGTAGATTAAAAAAATCATTATATGGTCTTAAGCAAGCTACAAGGGCATGGTACTCCAAAATAAATCAGTACTTTATAGATGCAAGATTTGAAAGAAGTAAAGTTGATCGAGATGTGTGTGTAAAACATAGTGATGATAAAATTGTTATTACTATATTATATGTGGATGACTTGATTATTATAGGAGATCACACATATAATATTGAAATAAACAAGGATCAACTCAAAAAAGCTTTTGAAATAACTAATCTAGGGTTGATGCACTATTTTTTGGGTATCCAAGTATGGAAAGAAGGAAGGATCATGCTTTCTGAAACCAAATATGCTCTTTATGTATTAATTTTTTTTAATATGAGTGATTGTAAATCATCTAATTGTTGGAATCAGTGAACACTGGGAGGAGGGTGAATCAGTGTTGTGCAAAATTTAACTTTATTAACCTGATCTTAAAACCATTTATAGCATTTAGCCAAAAGAAATATGCAAGCACATAAAGTAATCAACCATAACACCATAACACAAGGATTTTTACGTGGAAACCCTGTTAGGGGAAAAAACACGGTGGAGTTCAATCAACAATTTTATACTCTATTAAAAGTATTAAGAAAATGGGAATGCACATGCATTTAGGAACACTGCCTAGAGCCCATTGCTCAAATACAAAAGGAAGACTCACTATCTTATAGAGTATTTACAAAGATACTAGATAGGATGAACTATGTAGTAGCATCTTCTAATGCCTAAGTATAGTTCTAGTTAAGCTTATCAATCGCATTTTTGACCTTTTGTCTAATTCTACTCATTTTCTCTATCTGCTATTATTCACATCTCAAAACCTTTTATGCACAAATGAAACTATGCATAATTTGTAATACACTCCTTCTGATTTTCACAATATACTTTGCACATACACCATCACTCACACTCATACATTTTCACACTAGAATAATCGCTTATATATCCGTGACTAAGGATTTAATCATTCATATGTTGGATTCAACAAAAGATAAAATATTTACCAACGTCAGCTCAATCCACAAATAATATTCAATACACACCCAACAAAGTTGGCCAAAACACAGTGAGGGCCCAAAAAAAAATCCTCAAAAAAAAAAACCTTAGATAATTACTCCTCAAATATCAGCAACACACTACATTCACTTAGTCAGCCTTCTTGTATTGATAAGCAGAAAATCAACCTATCAGATATCCTAACTCATACACCAATTGATACAATGACACAAAACTTGAGGATAAGATATTCTAGATACCCAACGACCTTCCCTGAGATCCACAACTCAAACTAATAAACTGTTAATGCATATGGATCGACAAACTCGACTTTAGTCGGATAACCTATTCTTCACTCTATCTTTCGGTGTTGACAAATACTGAACTACAAACTAGATTGATCAATGACTTAGGTTTTTGTCAATGACAAGATCAGAAGCCATATGCCAACAATCTCCCCCTTTGGCATTGATGGCAACACTTAGTAAAAAATGACTAAGTGTCAAAACCAACATGAATACACTACCAACCCTAAAAACTTTGAAACATAACTCACCCTTAATTTGATAAGGCATTTTTCATTACTCTCTCTCCTCATTTGACATCAATGAAAAAGATAAAAAAATATTTTCCTACCAAAAAACTTGCTAATTCAAAAACTGGTTCAATTTTTTTGAAGTTCAGCTGCTACAAGTGTGTCAGAAGATTATTTTGTATTTTTCTTTCATCTTCAGAAGAAACTTCTTCCAAGCTTCTACTGTAATCCCGGCGATTATGATCATGTTGTTGTTTTTGGATGTCCGGTTGATAAGCTTCATGAGAGATTCTGGAATTGTGATGGCTTCTTCTAATATCTCTCCTTTCCTTAGTTTCTCAATTAATTGTTCTAGTCTACATTTTGTTAAGTCCTTTACTTTCCAAAAGGTGTCAACAATATTGTTTCTAGTGTTTTGAACATTTGTATGCTCATACTATAACTCTTGAGTCATTTTCTTAATTGCACCATCCTAATCCTGAAACATGTTAAAATTTTGTGCAGTACTGTTCAACTTTGTTTCAATTTGTTCCAACTTTTCTTTGTATTTTCCAACTGCATGAGGCCATCAAAGACAATAGTTATAGATGTTGTGCCATAGAAAAATGACCCCTTGTCATTTTCATGGCCTTTTAGGTCTTGTTTCATTGTGTTTGGCATATTTTGCTCTGATTTTTATGATGTAACATGGCTTGAACATGTTTATTTAGGTACTAAAATTCAAATATTGAAGTCTTGTGAAGGTGTTCTCTATTTAATACAATTCACTTAAAAATAATCTCTTTACACATCAACAAGTCCTATTTTGAACTCTTGTTAAGTCTTGTAATAAAGATTCACACTTTTCTAGGAATATTCCCCTTATTTATCTCTTTCTTATGACTTATTTGATCCCTTTATACACTCACATGCTTTATTTAAGTGTATTCTTGAATATACTCTCGACAAACAACATTAAATGCTATTTATTTCTTGACACCTAGATTCAAGTCCTTGGTGGGACCCATTCACCATGGGTGGCAAATGAGTCCCCCTTGGCTCCAAAATTTAAAATAATTCAAATTTCTTTTGGGTACTTGATGTCGGCCTATGATGAGGTATGAACGATAAATAAGGCAGAAGAAGGTATAAATACATGTTTTTACACTCATTTTACAAAGACAACAACTCACTTTTCACATCCATCCATTCACTCACTCATTAAAGCATCTTTCAACTAGCTTGCATCATTCATCAAGCAATTATTCAAGCACTTTGGAGCAGCCATTGACATTACTTCAGATTTGCATGTATTAAAGGATTTTGGTAAGTTTATGACACTTGCATTTTATTTATTTATCATTTCCTTTATATTTCATTTATCTTTATTGGGTTTGACCAAGGAAAACTCCTATTTACTAACCCTCAACCATTTTCCCCCTTTGCATGTGTATTTGCAGCCTTTTGTTTGTAGATTTAACAATTTTAAAGGTGTTGAAAAGTGGAAATCAAGTCAACTAGGTGCTTCAAGTCAATTTATCATTATTTCAAGCTTGGTGAAGGTTTTTTGTCCATTTCCTACAAAACTAACTTCGACAACCCGACAAGTAGATTTCTCAAAATTAGGTGTTGCAGAGTTGTCTTCTAATTTTACAGAAATATAGGAGAGGAATGATTCAACACCAATGGAAAATGAGTCCCACATGAGGACTGAAAATATTATATTTGTCAGATTCCAGATCTCGACTATCAGAAACTTGTTCCTGACACTTTTTCATTAGAAGGTGAACTAATTTGCCACCCTAGGAAAATGAGTCCCCTTGTGAAAAATAAGTGAATTCATCCAGCATTTCAGACATCCCAACATCATTAGAATTCATCCAGGTGCACTTAGATTCATCCCTGCTATCTCTGTTCTGCATATTTTCTTCAATTTATTCATTGTTTGCATATCACAGTGTGTTTTGAAACATAGTTTAAAACTTAGTTTTGCATTAATTTACATTAGTTTAGATAATTCAATTGCACTTAGTTTACTTCATTTAGGTATAATAACATCATACACATCTTAATTTGAATGAACCCTTAGCATTTTTGGATCTAATCTCTCTCCTTTTAGGTGAAAAACCCTATAAGAGCTAGAGAGCCTATTAGGTCCAAAAATATATGGTTCATTTTGGTGAACCTAACTCTTGAAAACTTTGAATTTTTCTGACTTCATTTGCATATTGCATCCTAGATTACATTTTCATTAACATTCAATTAGGATATTGTTTTTTTTTGCATTCTAGGTGTTTTTATCTTGCATTAGTGAAAGATAGCTTAGATTTCATTTTTGCATTACATATATTTGAAAAACTAAAAAATATTCATTATGTACCATTTATTGCTTTTTGTTTTACATTAGAATCATTTGTAAGCCTTTGAAAAACATAAACATTTTGTCTCTTGGGACTCATTCGCCACCTAGGGTGAATCAATCCTTCTACATTTTTCATACAACATTTTTGGCATTTTCTAGCATTTTTCCTACATCTCTGTTTTCCATAGTTAGATTTCTATTATAATTAGCAGTGTTTTTTTTATTAGTATTTACATAAATTATATTACTTTGCATTTGAGTCACCTTTCTCCTTTGTAGTATTTGTATGAGTGTTTAGTATTCCATTGATAATACTTTGGTGAGATGAAGTTCTAGATTCATAGCATCACACGATAACACTTTTGTAGTGAACCTTGGGATCTCAAGAGCTCCCACTCCTAGTATAGACAATGGTGTATTAGGCACTGACAATACTACTATACCTTCACCCTTTCATCCAATGAATGTTGACACCCAAAACAACTCTAAAGATAAGGTCATTAATATTCATGAAGAATTTGCACATTTACAACAACACTTGTCCCTTGAGAATGTATCCAAAAATGCCATACCTGCCATTGATAATCTTCATCGGTTGCTTGAACATGATGATGGTTTGATAGCCCTAAAGAAGATTGCTCATATTTTTAATAAACATGCTCCTCCTAATACTGAATCCACAACCAATCCTATTAGCCAAGGAGGATCTCAAGTTCCTACCCCTTCAACCATCACATCTATACCAACTTATACGAATCCACAAGTCACTACCACTATACAATAGGTTAGTTATGTGGCTCCTTCTTTAACAATTCCATCTAGCATTCCTACTTCACTTGTGGCATCACAAGTCCCTTCCACTACCTTTACACCTCCTATCATTATCTTCACTTCCCCTACCATCACTTACACTCCATCACCCTTTTCTCTTCCATCTCAACCTACATACCCTGATCCTGTCATTACACAACTCCTTAACACAATTTCTTCTATGAAACATCAAATTTTGGCCATTACCCAAGGTCAAACCAGTCCAATCACATATCATGTCCATTATCCTTAGAGATTTTACATACTCCGATGCCATAAGGGATAGAAATGCCCCGGTTTGAGAAATACAGAGGTAAAGGAGACCCAGTCAACCATGTTAATGCTTACACAACTTTATCTAGTGATATTTTCCTTGATGAGAGACTCTTAGCCAAAATTTTCCCTAGGACCTTGAAAGATAGTGCCTTGGAGTGGTTTTCCAACTTTCCTAATCATTCCATCCACTTCTTCAATAAGTTGGTGGATGCTTTCATAAGTAACTTTCAAGTTCACATGAGACCTAAAAAGACAATGGCAGACCTCATGTGATGTAGAAAAAACACAATTGAAAAAATTACTGATTTTATCTCATGTTATCAATTTGTGAATGATGAAATAGATGTTAAGTTTCTTGATGCACATCTGCAAAATATTTTTATCAAGAATTTTCGTAGAAACCTTCAGGATAAGTTAACTATGATGAAATTTCATTTTTTTATGCATTTATGCACAACCTTGTGTGAATATCATAACTCGGTTTCAAGTCGTGATTCAAATTCCACTTCTAGCCGAGCTGACAAACCTAAAAATAACAATCACAACTATAACAATAATAACAATAAAAAATTCACAAATTGAATAGAGGCTTCTTACAGTTCAATCCGCATTCACAACCACAACCCACTCAGCAAGTTCAAAATTCCATGGCCACTATTAAGACAGTTGTGCCTCATCATTATGGGGACCCTAAGAGATAATTCACTCCTTTACCTAATTTCCTCAATAATACAATGAACCAATTAATCCAAAAATGAATGCTCACTTTTCCACCCGTCAGACCACTTGATCCAAACCAACTATTACCATCCACCTTCAGGCCTAATGCTTATTGTCACTTCCATCACCAAAATGGACATGACATTGAACATTGCAGATTCCTAAAACATTTAGTTCAAGACCTCATTGATTCAGAAGAGTTGTCAATTAAGGGTTTTAATGATAGAGGAAATAAGTCTGTTGCATCCCCTAACCAAAATTTGCAAATTTTCACCAACCCTATGCCTAAACATACCACTTCATTTGTCAAGGCTAGTGAACCTTCAAATACTAATGTAATGACTGTTGATACAAACAATGAGCAATATGATATATCTCCAATGATTATTGAAAGTAGTTTGATGGATAATCTTGTAGCTATGATAGGTGTTATCCCTCATAAGGGCCAAACCACTAAATCTCTTGATATCACTTTTCTAATAAAGACATACTACCAAAGCTTCCTGATGGTCCTCTCTACATAGCTGGCATAATCTATGATAAGCCCACTAATGAGATATTGATAGATCCTGCTTGTGGTGAGAATGTGATCACAGAGGAGTTTTTGGTATTAGATAACTTATATCAAGATGATTATGATAAAGAAACTGCATGGATAAAAAAACACAATGATTTTGCATGCCCTACGATTAGATCGATTGTGCTACCCTTACAAGTAGGACCAAAAACATTAGATGTGAGATTTTCTATCATTCCACAATTTTACCAATTTCATTTGTGGCTAGGCCACCCTTAGCTTTGCTCAATGAAAGTGGTACCATTAGTCATTCATAATTGTTTGAAGTTTCCACATGACAATGAAATATTTATAGTCCACCATAGCCAATTTAATCCCCTATCCTCTAAAGGAAACTTTTCCCTAGAATCCTTTTGGCCCAAATCCATGGAACCCATTACACCTCAAAAGGACTTCTTTTTCATAGCATACCAAAAATTTAAATCCAAATGGATAGATTGATTGTCTCTTTGTGGTACATCCCCGTTCACTTCTGCACATCCTATTATAGATGAAACCATGCTTCACACTACCTCTAACCATGATCAACCCTTACCAAATCCATTACAATCCGATCCTTCAACCTCTTTGTCTAAGAGACCAAGAGATGTTGAAAGTAATCCAATATTGCCATCATGAATTGAACAAGTATATAAAGCTAAGGAAAAAGTGATTGATCCATATCCTTTTGAAACAAAGGAGCCTACTGTTGTTCAATCCGGTCTAACACTTAAACAACTTCAAAATGGAATTAAATGAAATCAAGGTACTAGAGAGCATCATCGTTGTCATTTTCTTGCTCGAAAAATGAAAAATGGAATCAATAAAGAAAACCAACCTCCACTATTGATTGAGATAATTACTAATAATACTCCTGACCCACCGCAGGATAGTCCATCACCACCTTGACAACAAACTGATCTTATACAACAACTGCTATTGCTAATACATCCTTCCTTAGAGATCACTGTTCGCCCTCCTGTCATCATTAGTCTCGATGAGGATGATGACGAAGAGATTGCTAAAATTGATGAAGAGGTGCATAATAATTTGAATGCTTTATTCTCCTCTTCTATGAGCTTAGATTATAAATCTCTTATACCAAGTGCACAATCTGGCGATTCCCCTAGCCTGACACTTACAATTCCTCCGTTGGATAGTCAACCACCCTTATAGTACGATGATCATGATTGGGAGGCAGATGACCTATTAGATGGTTTATTTTCCTTTGCCTCCCTAGCATTTTAGTTGAACCCTTTTATTTTTCTTTTATGTGTGTATTGTGTTCCCCCGTATCGTGCGTTTGATTTTCTCCCTTTCATTGTACACTTCTTCTATTTGTATCTCTATTCTTCTATCTGTCATACATTGCTTTTTTTCTTTTTGTCTTTTTCATTTTATGTTCTCCTTTTGGGGATGACACAAAGCATAGAGATTCGCTTAGTCTCTTCCATGTTGACCCAAATGGTCCTTGTCATTTTTTTAATTTTTTTTTGTGTTCTCCTTTTGGGGATGATGCAAAGCGTAGAGATTCCCTAAGTCTCTTCCATGTCGACCCAAATGGTCCTTGTCTTTTTCTTTCTTTTGGTTTGTGTTCTCCTTTTGGGGATGGCACAAAGCATAAAGATTCTCTAAGTCTCTTCCATGTTGACCCAAATGGTCTTTGTCTTTTTCTCTTTTTTTGTTTTGTGTTCTCATTTTGGGGATGATGCAAATCATAAAGATGCCATAAGTCTCTTCCATGTTGACCCAAATGGTCCTTGTCTTTTTCTATTCTCCTTTTGGGGATGATGCAAAGCTAGAGATGCCCTAAGTCTCTTCCATGTTGACCCACAAGGTTTCTTTTCTTTTCCTTTTCTTTGTTTTCTTGTGGGGATGACGCAAGGCATTGAGACCAAAATGTCTCCTTCATGTTGACCCAAAAGATTTTTCATTTTTCTTTCATTTTCTTTTATTTTTTCTTTTGTTTTCCTTTTGGGGACGATGCAAGGTGTTGAGACCACAATGTTTCTTCCATGTTGACCCAAAATGAATGTTTTTTTTCCTTTTGTTTTCACTCTCTATGTGTCATTCTTCTCATTCTATGTATTTGGGGAATGATGACAGTTCTGCACTCTTTCATAAAAACATTGCAGAAAAGAACATAATAACCCCAAATCCATAGATCCTTTATGTGTTTGGTGTGCTTTCTTTTTTTGGGGGAAACTCCCTTTCTTTCTTTCTTTTCTTTTCCTTGACATGACGTAGCCTAACTTCGAAGCATATGACTTGGCATAGGGCTTTCGTAGTAGGCTCTCATGTCTTGTTTTCCTTTTGCATTCTCTTTCTTCTTCTACTTTAAAGTAATTTCTCCTAGACAAGTGTGTAGCAATTCCTTTAAAGTGGGGGAATACAATACCATAATTCATTTGCATTCTTTGTTGCTAGTGTAGCCTTGTCATTTGTATGACATGTTTATTACTTAGTGGATGCCATTGGGTATGATGTCCTTCATAAGTGTGATCTATCTCAGCATATTACATTCCTCTTAGTGGTTTGATGCAACACACTGCATCCCCTAAGTTGTGAATTTACTATTCTTTGATTGGTCTTGTCTTAGAGACATTAGACACAATGTTTCCTAAGTGATTGGCCTTACATAAAATGAACAAGACTCCTTTGAACATCTTTCACAATACATTTTTATATCTCAAGCATTACTTTACATTTTTTGCATTTTTGTTTGGCCACCTTGCATAACACAACTTGCATGCCTGTGGTGCCATCCTATTTGTTCATGAGTTCTAAGCATATAGAGTTTTGCTTGTCTCATGAAGCTTGAATTGACAATTACATTTCCTTTTGTTTTGTGGCACCTTGTTAAAGTTATCATGAGTTATAACTTTGGCATGGTTGAGCGGGAAGCCCAACTAGTGGCATGAATTTCCCCATAGCCACTTTTGTGTTTGTGAGTGCATACCAACTAGCATATGTATCCCTTTTTGGGATTTCTCAGCCCATGGATAGCTAGAAGTTCCATGGCCCCAAAGTGAGTATACAGTTGGGCCTTCTCATCTGGTAGAATCATCATGTATTTTGTCACCCCAGAGTGAGTACACATTCTCTTTTTGGCCTAGATATGATTCATAACTATTTGGATTGATGATCAAAGCTTCATCTAATTCTCAAAACTATGTGTTCCTTTGTTCTTATGCTTAGTTTGCCATGGGATCTTCATCCTAGGGGCTTGATCATCCCTCCTGATTGTTGTTATTCCATCTTTCTAACATGAGTGCATTTGAACCCTCCTCTCAATTTTCATGGCTACTTTAGTGTGAGTCCGAAGCAATTTCTTCCTCTCACTAAAGTGGGGGCTAAATGTGTCGTAGAAAAATGGCCCCTTTTCATTTTCATGGCCTTTTAGGTCTTGTTTCATTGTGTTTGGCATATTTTTCTCTAATTTTTATGATGTAACATGGCTTGAACATGCTTATTTAGGTACTAAAATTCCAATATTTAAGTCTTGTGAAGGTGTTGTGAAGTGTTGTAAGACATTTCCACATTATTCTAGACTCTATTTAATATAATTCACCTAAAAATAATCTCTTTACACATCAAAAAGTCCTATTTTGAACTCTTGTTAAGTCTTGTAATAAAGATTCACAATTTTCTAGGCATATTCCCCTTATTTATCTCTTTCTTATGACTTATTTGACCCCTTTATACACCCACATGCTTTATTTAAGTTTATTCTTGAATATACTCCTGACAAACAACATTAAATGCTATTTATTTCCTGACACCTAGATTCAAGTCCTAGGTGGGACCCATTCGCCATGGGTGGTGAATGAGTCCCTATGTTGAAAAGTGGAAATCAAGTCAACTAGGTGCTTCAAGTCAATTTATCATTATTTCAAGCTTGGTGAAGGTTCTCTTTCTGTTCCTGTAGAAATGACTTCGATAACTCGACAAGCAAATTTCTCCAGATCTGGTGTTGCAGAGTTATCTTCTGATTTTCCATAAATCTAGGAGAGGATTGATTCACCACTAGTGGCGAATGAGTCCCACTAGAGGATTGAAAATCTTATTTTTTTCAGATTCTGGATCCTGACTATCAAAAACATGTTCCTGGAACTTTTTCATCAAAAGGTGGTCTAATTTGCCACCTTGGGTGAATGAGTCCTATTATCCCCTGAAGTTGCACCTTTGTTGAACCTGATGTTCAACACCTCAGTGTAACATTGGAAGACCTCCAAAGATGTGGGTCACTTGTAGACAGAGGTCAAACTCTGGAGAAGGCCGACTTCTTTGTTGGGTAATCACCGAAACAACTGATCTTGCAAGGAAAAGGGAGAAGGAGAAACATAAAAATGGAAATTAAAACCTAAGGTGATCACCAAACTGACAGGAACAATGAGATACTCGAGTTACACTTGAATACTGATGATGGAGATGGGGCTGCATGACAAGATTCTATGGATTATGCATACAAAGAAGTTTGACATGCACACACTTTCAAGAAGGAAAATAGACTTTCATAAATTAAAAGCTCATGTGCAATTGAGTAAACATAGTTTATAACATACATGATACCACTTTCGCAAAGAAGGGCATGCTAACATGAAACAAAGCTATAAGGAAAAGAAAGATTTCACTAAGTAGCTTGATGAATCACTTAAAAATGCACAATACTTCACAAGAACCAAAACGAAAAATATGAAATAGCAATGGTAATCAAGGAAAATTTCATATAACATGTTCCAAAATGAGTTACAGAATTCTGCTAATCCGAGAGAGGAATGTAGAAGTCACAGACTTCAGAAAAGCATCCAAGAGAACTGCTTTACAAGAAGGAAAAAATGCCTTATATACAAAAGTAAGGTGGACCCCTTAGGGCTTACAAAAACATCTGCCTTTGAAAGATCTATCCTTAGATCTTTTCATGTAGTTAATGCTATGTTCGATTGACCTTGCTATCCATGTCGGTGTGAAAGATCACCCCTGGAGAAGCCTTCAGATCTTTCGCAGCTACCACATTCACTTTTGGTCCTCGTGTCAATCTTTGAATTCCCCCAAGTTGAGCTACTTTGAATGCTCCTCAGCTAATGATGCTTTTCCTTCTGTTAATCACCTTCTCCTTGGTTAGATTGCCATAACTCGCCCCTAGCCCACTCTGATTGGCTTGGCACATTTCACATAGATCCCTTAGATGGTCAAAAGCTCCTCCTGTAGAATCGCATCTCAGTGAGACAATGGAAGTGTCTCACCGATCCGATTATGCCCCCTAAAGCTATCGACACAACACGTGACAGTTAGTGAGACATCTTAGTGAGCTTTAGAAGTCATATTGATATCACTAAAAACATTGCCAAGACAATCAGCATCGGTCTGAAGTCACAACAATACCGCTTTTATTTGGTGATTCTATCGCTATCGGCAAGAGATCTTATGCTTGAGAAGACCTCATGTCAAGTCCCTCCTCTCTCAGCGAGCACATCCATGTCAGTAAGACACTACCGAGTTGGCAGGATCTCATAGTGATGCCAGATCTTTCTCCCCGGGCTCATTCTATATCGGCCAGAGTCTTTTGGGTTAGTGAGAGCTCACGGTGAGCTTCCTCTTGTCTGCTTTTCTGAGTTATTTTTCTATCTCCCCAAGCTCCTCTTCATTCGGCAAGACACCTGAGTGTCGGTGAGACATTTTACTGAACGCAGAATGTTACACCGAGACCCATCTTTGGCAGGAGTTGATTGAGGTCACCTCGAACGCACTCCATTCTATCGAGCTCTACATTTCTTTTAGCAAGACACCCGCAAGTCGGGAATACTTCATGGTGAGCTCTCAGGGGTCATACCGATGCACAAGATGTCACCGAGACTACAACCTATCAGTAAGAAATCATACCAAGTGTAAAAACTCCTCCTGAAGTCTACTCGAACTTAATATTAAAAACCATATTGACAAGAGTCTATTGATGTCACCCCAATGCATTTAGCTCCACCCGAGCTCAACATTCTTTGTTGAGACCCTATCGGGTCGACAAGACTCTTAGCGAGGCCTCGTTGATCCAGTGAGAGCTCATTTCGTTTTGCTTCGGCAAGAGAAACCTTCATTGGAAAGAGGTCATAGCGGCTTCATTAGTCATGCTATTATCGCTTCTATCGCTGAGACCACATCATGTCGGTAAGACATCACTTCGATGGTCAGGCGCTACACTGATGTCATTCATGTCAGGAGACCTTTTGCTAGTCGGTGAGACCTCTGCCAATGACTCCTCCTATATCGCCAAGACCTTCCCATGTCGGTAGGACCTCAGGGAAAAGTCTTCAACTCCTGGCGAGATCAACTTGCTTTCGGTGAGACCTTACCGAGTCGGCAACACCTCACCCATATGAATTTCCTTGGTGGACCCTCCGCTTTTGGTGGGACATTACTTGGTCGCCAGGACCTCATGGCAATGGCTTCAATTTTTGGCGAGCCCCCCTTTGCTGTCGGCGAGATATTCATCCTTCAGGACGATATTATGTTGAAGGCATTATGTTTTCCTCCCCGCTGAGCTCATATACTGATGTCATCCACATCGGCAAGACCCTCTATTGTCGGTGAGACATCTTGTCGAAGGAAAAACACATATCGAGACCCTTCATCATTCGGCAGGAGTTCATGTGTTTGCCGAGACATCGTGGTGAATCTACTTTCTTTTGCTGAGACCATGAGTTGGCAAGACTTCCTCCACATCGCTGAGACCCTATGCCAAAGGCCAAATCCTTCGGCAAGCTCCTTTTCCTATTGGGGAGACATCCTTACTTCGGCAAGACCTTTTGCTAAAGTCAAACTTTCTCGGTGAGGTCTTTTGTTGTTGGCGAGACTCCAGCCAAAGGAAAAACACATATCGAGGCCTCCTTTATCCTTCGGCGAGACCACCTCCGTTCGCCGAGACATTATGCCGAAGGTGCTTTTCTTTGGTGAGGTCTTATTTCAGTTGACATGACCTTTCTTTATTGTCGAGACATCCTAGTGAACTCAATCTCCTGCGCCGAGAGCCATTAGAGTTGGGGAGACCTTTTGACTTCGGTGAGACCCTACAGTGAAGCTGGCTTGCTTTGCTGATGCTGCCTCCTTTTGTGAGACATTGCACTGTCAGTGAGACTTTCTGCTTGTGTCGAGATGTTACACTGAGAGCATTTTCATTTTGTGCTTTGTTGGCGAGACCTTTTGCACTCGCCAGGACATCTCCCCAATGTAAAAGCTCCCGCTGATATGTGGATCCCTCTGTCGCCAATCAGTGAGACATAAAGATCTTGCCAAGATGTTTCTCCGAAGGAGATCCTCATGCGGATGGGGAAATTATTAGTTACTGGGACAATGATTTTGTCTTGCCGATAGGTACCTGATGGAACCCATGGTAGTCGGAAAGACATCTAGAAGGTCTTGCCAACTTTCTTCTTAGAGGATTTTCATGCCAAACTTTGAAGAAGGTAGGCTTGCAAACTGAGTTCCCTATAACCTAGCATCAGATTCATGACTTTTTCCATTGTGCGAAAGCTCCATTTAGCCTTCTCGAACCTCTGTCACAAGATTTATCCTACCTGATTAAGCCTGTGGGAGAAAATTAGGTAACATTTCTGGTGACCTTTACTAGATGTTTGCCTGCTAAACACAAAAACCAGTAGCCTAGGCCTATCCATTAGGCATAGAGTCATTGGGAAAACTCAGGAACAGACCTAGAGTAGCTTTGTACATGGCCATAACAATTGTAACTCGAGAAATAGATCACTTAGATAATTTATTGAAAATAGGAAAAACTACTGAATGGAAACTACTTATTTGTGTTGGAACAACACTTAGGGAATTGAAACAACAACTAAACCTACCCTATACTAAGCAGTAAGAAATTGGTCAAACAAACCCATTGACAGGTTGGGTAAAATAATTACCCTTTCTACTCAATATGTCGTGACTGGCATGTTTAAGGACAACTAAGTAAAAATGATATATAGAAAAAAGTTTAACTAGATGATGCACTGCTTCTTGAAAGAGGTGAAAAAGCTTACTTACCTCACTGAACAAACCACATGTATTGTCAACCAAAGGAGGACAAATGAGCTGATTATACTCTTGTTTGGCTGTCAGTGCATCTTGGATATTTTCTTTTGTTGTACCTCCATGTGTAGGTAAAAGATTGGTGCTTGGTGTTGTATTGGAGTCCATCTGAGCTGGGTACCTGATTGGACAGCCTCTGGTAAGGGTAAAGCTTGAACTCTCCCTGCTGGTCTCTTGTTGATCTCTAAAGACTTCATGTTTTGCTTGAAAAGATGCTGATTGAAGGTAATATGCAGGATGTTCATTGGCTACTACAGTCTGATCTTCTTGACTAAGGAGCTGATATCCTTGTTGGATAATTGAAAAAAAATCTTCAAACTGTGGTTCCTTATGCTCTTTGTTGATGAAAAAATACACCTCCTCCTCAATAAAGTGGGGAAGCTCATCTAATAAGTTCACGGGCTGCAAGGTATTATCTTCAACAATTTCTAAGTTAATAGTCTCACCAACTTGAATGGGCTGATCACATGCTTCCCTTTCATATGATACTAGTTTATCATCTATGTTGGAACAAAAAGCTTCTATGATATCATCTAACTCATAATATTGCGTTAAATCTAGATGAATTTTATCATTTTGTTGCTCCATACCAGCCATAGATGCTATCATGCATGTGAGATTTTCATCTTCATCGACAAATTGAGGAATTTCATCGAACAAGTCAGCAATATTCTCTGGGTGTTCCAAATCAACTGGTAAATCAGGAACCTGCATGCTCTCTTCCGCTTGCTCAACATAACCAAGTAGTTGATCAAATAAAGAAGTCAATTGTTCTTCTTTATGTAAACTCCTTTTCTAGGGAAACTTGGGTATCCTTTGCCTGCAAGTGAAGATCTTCAACTGTCTGCTATCCTACTTCCTATCTCTTCTCCTGCTTGAGCTTTCCTTAATGTAGTTGGTAACTTGCTACAGCTCAATGCATTGGTTTTACTCTGCTAATTTTCTCCTTGAGGAGTAAGTCGTCTGGATCAATGGGGTGCTCTTGAGGGATGATGGACTGATCTTGTTCAGCTACTACATTCTCTTGCATCGAATTGAGTCCCTTAAAGCTTGGAATTTCAAACTGAGAAGACTTACTAGGGGAGTTAAGAGGCTGACTTTTCCTGAAGCTGGAAAACTTGTACTTGGGAACCTCCTGTTAAGAAAATTTTAGCCTCATTTCTGCCTCTTTTGTAGCCAGCTGTTGGGCAAGGTTCTCTTCCAATTGCCTCTTTTGCAGCTCCTCCATTAGTTAGTGCTGATAATCTGACTAAGCTTGAGTATTTTGCACCTGAGCAGAGAGCAACTTCATTTGTTCTTAGCAACTATTTCTTGTCCAAGGCCTTCCTCAAACTAGATTCTTTTTGCCACTCTTTCTTGATCATAAAAGTTGACTTGCTCAGCCACTTCTTGCTATTGCATAATGGTACCCTGCTGCATCTTGATATCAACCAATATCTTAGATAGGCACACAAGCACCTTACTAATGTCATTAATCTTCATATTGTGAAGACCTTGACTGAGATCCCACAATGTATGGTCAATCTGTTGGAGCAAGTCCAATATGTTCTAGTATGGATGTGTAGGAGCAACATACTCATGATATGGAGGGTAATAGTAAGCATCTTCATAAATACTACACATCTGTTCAGTCAAAGAGCTAGAAACTCAAAATTAATAGATTATTTTGAGACATACTAAGACCTATGCTTGTGAAACCAAAAGATTTGAGCTCAGAGTCACCAGATATGTAAAGAATGTGCCTCCAAAAGGTTGAAACTACTGCTGCACACACAAAATAGTAGTGATAAAAATGCATAAAAATGAACTAAGAAACAATCCACTGTCGCACCGGGCATGCCAAAACTGTTATCCCCTGAAGTTGCACCCTTGTTGAACCTAATGTCTAGTTTTCTACACCATATTTAGCCCCCACTTTAGCGCCCGTATGACTCTATGTGCATATGTAAGCTAAATGAATATAAATGGTATGATTTATTGTATAAAAGGATACTTATTTAGATGATGGGAGAATGAAGCCTCTAGTGTAGTTATCTGTAAAATCATAACATTAGGATCTACATTTTGCAACACAAATTCATTAGTTGTTCATAAATCCTTTTATCCAACTTCTAGGAATCAAATTTGAGAGTAGATGTATGCCCTCCTTGATTCTTCTTGCTTTACAGAGGTGAAATCAAGGTAGCAATCTAGCCGCATTGAATAGAATCAATCACATCGTAAGGCATTTCCAACTACCATGCCTCATAATGGATGAATGAGTAATTATGTTTGGATGGAAATCATGATTTTGACATAACAGACGATGTTAAAAATGGAGTTCAATAACTCCCATTATATTGATTTGAAGAAAAAGTACTTTTAAGCTCTACTAGAGTAAAAAGCTCCAATTTTGAACATAAAAGTGAAGAAATAACGCAAATGGTCACTTGCTTTTATCATTTTACCTTTGTGTATCTTGACTGATGAAAGAGAAGGAGAAGATGTCGAGTAGATGGGATTACGAGCCCGCGAGATTGGATGTGTTTCAAGACTAGGTGGCACACAGTGAGTCAATTTTGCAACCTTTGCTTAGTGATTTTGCAATGATTTAATGATTTTTAATTCATTTATAGGTTAATTTAGGATCTCAATTTTTTTTTTGTAAAGTGTCCCCTTTTTTCGTAAAGTGTCCCAAAATGAATCAAATATTTTTGGAATGTAGGAAAGGTGCTATGACTCTCTTGCTCAATTAGGTTTTTTCACCTAAAGGAGAGAGATAGACCCCCAAAAATCTAGGTGGTTCACTCAAACTAATGCAAGTACAATGAAAATATGCATAAATGCAATGAACTAGAGAAATAGGTTGATTATTTATGCAAAATCTAAGAAATATGAAGTGTTTGAAAACATGCCGTGATATGCAAACAAGTATAAAAGATCTAGAAGAAGTCATAGAAATGAAAATCTAGCATAACATAAGCAACAAGAGATAGGTATTAGGCACCTGGAAACTTTGAAGAGAAAGAAATAGCTCTAAAAAACTAAAACTGTAGACATTTTGACTATTTGGGACTCATTTACCACCCTGGGCAAATTAGTCCCAGATCAGGGTTTCTGCCCAGAATCCTATTTCTACCAAAAGGGTACTAGAATCTGCATTGTGTTCTGAAAGATATCTTCAGCAGGACTCATTCACCATCCATGGTGAATTAGTCCTTTTTTTGTTTTCTAAAAGTTCAAGCTTTAGATCTGTACCTTGTCACTTGCACATCACTTTTTGATGGAAACTCGAATCTGAATCTTCGAAAATACTTGCAAAACAACTTTAAATTTGTTTTATAATGGGGGGTTTACCTTGGTCAAACCCCTAATTGGTAATTAAACCTTGAATGGATAAAATCTACATAAAACCCTATCCCTAAGTGCATCTAAGAGTAGGAAAATTTGAAGTAAAGTAAAACCCTATTATAAATGTGTTAAAATAATATTGTTTAAAGGAAATTAAATGATGCAAGACTCCAATACAAGAAACCCTACAACATTTTAAATGTGAATTAATGACATGAAAACCTTAAATATGAAGATAGAGTGAAAATGGAAGATGGAATCACTTTGAAAACAAGTCTTTAGGCTTGATTTGATGGCTAGTTGCATCTCCTCAACCAAGATTTCTCCATGATTCTCCATAGGCATCCATGATCAACCCTTTGCAATGAAATATCTTGAATGAGAAATGAGCTTGAAGACTTGCAAAAACCCTAACTTGCTGTCCAAAAGCTTCAATTTTACTGTAGAAAGATTGATGAATCTTCTTGTGGAAGATATTCAACACTTAACTTTTGAATTTTTCTTGTAAAAATGACTAAAGATTATGAAAAATGACCTAAAAATGTGTATTTATAGGCATCAATACCTAATTTCCCATTATTTAGAACTAAGAGGCTGACATCCACTGAAAAATTGAATTAAGTTAGTGAAATTCCCACTCAAAATTGAAATTTTCCCCAAAAGGGACTCATTCGCCACCATTGGTGAATGGGTCCCACTAGAGGGGACTCATTTGCGCAAGGTGGCGAATGGGTCCCACTTGTGGTTTTTGGAGGTGGATTTTTGAGATATGAATGAATTAAGTACTATTTGTCATGATTTGTATGATTTTTAAGTGAAACGATCCTCTAGATAAAGATTAATGGGTCTTAGGGGCCTATAAATGCTATTTTGAAGAATGATTAAAGCAAGGGTACTCAAAAGTAGGTCCAAATTAAGTGTGAAATTGTCTCTTTTTCCAAGATTGTCCAATTTTCTACACCACAATATCATGATGACAACATATGGATTCGGTGCTTATCAGCTCTCTACTCCTAAAGGTGAACCATTTCCTGAGCCCATCAACAACATGCACATTCACAAGTACTACACCTAATTCTTAGAGTATCCCCTTTAAAATTTTAAAAAAATACAAAAAAATAATTAAAAATAAATAAAATAAAAAAGTAAAGAGAAATAATTCATACAAAAGTGAAAACCACTTCGGTTGTGCTTTAGATAAGTACCATGGCAAAAAATTGGAAAATAGGGGCCATGTGTAGTCAGTCTATGCCCCTTTGTCTACTATCACTCTACCCGATCTTTCATCATCCGCTCATCCATTCACACATGTCACCCATCTATAATAAAGCTCCATCATCCTTACCATGCCCTGATAACCATTGTCATTTAGTCTCCTTCACTCTGATGATCATCCTTTGCATCCATCGATCCCCTCACACATAATAAATTGGTCCTATACCCAACTAGGGGGAAATTCCTTGATTTACATCTTCATGGGAAATAACACATGGTATTAGCCTATCATAAAACTTCAAAATCCAAAAAAGAAATCAATAATAAAACATAAAAATCCAAAAGAATCATAAAACATCAAAACCCAAAAAAATCATAAAACATCAAAATACAAAAAAATAAAATCATAAGACATCAAAATCCAAAAAAATAGTCATAAAACATCAAAATACAAAAAAATATCATAAAACATCAAAATCCAAAAAAAATCATAAAACTTAAAAAATCCAAAAAAAAATCAGAAAACCTTCAAAATCCAAAAACATCAGAAAACTTCAAAAACCTCCAAAAATAAGAGTCAAAGTTAGATTCCAAGTATAAGTTAGTTATTTTAGTAGGGTCTAACTACGTTGTCTCTGTGCATTTGCTATGTAGGCAAGGCTCATCTTAAATGGGCCCCCAATACATTAGGTTAGTCCTTTAGGTTTGTCCAAATAAAATCATGATTTTGTCCTTTGTTGAATAAAACAAAGTCAAGTCATGTTGAACTACAAGGTCTCTACGTGTATAACATAGGAAATGCCATCAATCAATGAGCCCTCGAGGTCCTAGGTCTGTCCTTTAGGGTTTTTCAAGTTTGGTCTAGTTTTTATCCACAAGCAATTATCATTCAACAAGAAAAAAATCTTTCATCTTCAATCAATCCTCATCTTATCATCAATCAATCAATCAGGTAATTGGTCTTGTATCAAAATAGGAAATTATGTCGTTTGTCTCATTCGGTCTTATCTCTTTTCTTTTATTAGGATGCATCCTTCCCGAGATTAGACTTTGTCTTTGGTCAATCTTGTCATTCACCTTAAGCAAGTTGTGTCTTTCTTGTGGTTAGGTGCTTTATCAACAATGGTCAATCAGTCAATTTTATCAGATGTGTTCCTTGCCTTAAATATGATGTCTTTCTTGGAATTAGGCATCACCACATCTATCAATGATATCAATCAAACTTGCTCAAACCAATCAATCTTGTCATATTTGTCAATTAATCTTGCCTTAATCGGGATGTGTCTTTCCTAAAACTAGGTAGAATCAAACAAATCAGTTAATCAACCTTGTCAACCTATCAATCAACCTTTGTCAAAAAATCAATCAAATCAATCATCTTGGTTAGCCTAGTCAATCATATCAATCGATCTTGTCAATCCTATCGACAAACATTATTTCTTTGGAAAACACTTTGTTGGTCTGAGTTCTTATCTTTTATTGATTGATTTTGGGTCCTGTTACTAGTCACCTTGAGGATACCCAAAGAGATTTAGAGGGACGATGATGGATCATGACCTATTTTCTTTATTTGATGTCTGTGGTTTGTCTTGGAAAAAAGACTGGGATAATCTAGGATAACCAGGTCCTTAGTATGAGATGGGGCATTCCTTTGCTTTTTGATTTGTTTTTTGACTGCTTGTCTCTCACAAATGGTCACCTTGCACATCATCTACATCATAACATGGTGTTTGTGTGCCATTTGCAACAATTTTGATGCCTGATGATGATAAATATAAAAGCATGAAAGTTGGTCGCTTGTCATTTCACATCTAACATTCCATCTCCTTTGTCCTTTTGCATGCTAACATCCATCTCTTTTGCGCTAACATTTCTTCCATCTGCATCTTGATAGAGTCCTATGACACAAAAATATCTTGCATACATGATCATGTTAGACAACATTATCATATTAAGCCACATATATTTGTGTCAAAAAATACGAAAACATAGAAATCATCCATATAGAATTAACATTTCATTACATCATACTATACCAATTCATGACATTACATTTTTCATTATGATCATAGTTCATTTTTACCCATCACATTGCATAGAATTACATTTCACATTACATCACATTGTATTTTACCCCATGGTCCATTACATCACATTACATTTTACACCATGGTCCATTACATCACATTGCATTACATTTCATATGCATTGCATTACATCAATGGCATCATGGCATATCATATTATATATCACATTTTGCATTTATGTTAAAAATTCTCATTCATCGCATTTTGCATCATCATATGGGCATCCCATTACATTAACATTAATTGTATTTACATATATCACATTGCATTTATCAAATTAGGTCATCCATATTGCATCCATAATCAATAGATATTGTAATGGCATAAAAATTCATAACATAATCATAAATGCATAATCACAAAACACATTAAACCATCACATCATCATATAGAATGAATCAATAGACATTATAAACACATGAACATCCATAGCATAACATCATCATAAACATAAAGCAGAATCATATAACACTTCATATCATAAATTGCTGCCAAAAGTCATATGATATATATATCGTTTAAAATGTGTGTCATAGGTATAATGTCAAGATGTGTTGTGATCATAAAAAATGGAGCTCACAGGCTCAATAATCAAAATGTAGTGTCCATATAACATAATATATCAAATGATTCCCTAGCTTGAGCTGGCCTAATCTCTTGTCCCTAGGGCATCCCTGTCCTCCCGGCGTGGTGACTCTCCAACCCTGTGCTTTGAGATGGATGACCTGTCATAAGGTGTGGCCTATCTCACATCTTAAGTCTCCCCCTCTGACCTACTCTGAGAGTACCTATTATTTGTCCTGCTATGGGTCCTACCCTATGAGCCACTCTCAATCTCTAAAAAATGTGTGGGCACCCTCCTCTCTAGTGGTACCACCCTCTCATAGAGATCTCTAGTAAACTACATGGCTCTATTGGACCTAGCATACTCTCGTACGAGATCGACCATAGATTCACTACACATAGCTATAAACTCTAGCATGTGTTGATCTATCTATTATCAGCTGATGACAACTAGGTCCCTCTCTTACTACAATGTGTCTCTCTTGGCCTTAAGGTCGTCTCTCTCTACTGTCACAGTCTTGAGCTCTACCTCTAAGGCCTATACCTAAGCCTATAAGGTAGCTATCCTCTACTCTGCTAACCCCTCATCTCCTTTGGCCCCCACCTCCTTTGGGTCCCCATCCACTCCCATCATGATCCTCTCTTGGAGGACTCTCTCTGCCTTTCCCATCACCAGCTCATCCTCTACATTATAATTGATCTCCATCACCTTAACCTCTAAGTGTGCCACCTCTAGAGTGGGAATATCAGCATGCTACTCTCCCTCCTACACTGCCACCTCTGCCACTACCCTCAACTCAGGCTGGTCCTCCTCAATCTCCTCCTCCTCTTCGATCAGTGGTAACTATCTCACCACCCGTCATCCTCTATCCCTCATCCTCTTGTGTTGGTCTCCTCCTTGACCTCCCTTTCCATCTCCCCCATCATCTCCCCATCCTCCTCCATCTCCTCTCCCTCCACCCCTTCATCCCTTGCCTCCTCTTTGGCCTCTTAGGACCTTGCCTCTATGCTCTATAGGCGCTAGTTGCTCTGGATATTTCAATGGGAGTGGTCGATGAATCAACCACCAGGCATCATACTCTGGTGTACATTTGCATCATCTCCTCTCCAACACCACTCTAATGGCCACAGGGTGTTGATCTCCTGCTCGACTGTAGTCACAACAATTGGTGGTCCTCATGGATGAACCTCTTAGGAAGACCATGAAAACTTAGCTATACCCATGAGAACACCCTATCTCTCCCTGAACTTCCATCTGACCCTCTTTGGAAGATACATCTCAATGATATGCTAGCTTTGAATTCTCCACTGGGTGATTCCACAATACTGGTTTGCACTTTCTGAGAGATCCTGATTTTTGCTAAAATCACATATTTTTAGAAAATATAATGATTTAAGCCTTGAAAAGTTCCATTTATAGGATTCCAATTAAAGATGGTTTGATCAAACCATCTTATATCAAACCCCCTTGGATATAACCCCACTAGTTTTAAACCATACCTATAACAAAGTCTCCTTTACACCTATCAAAATGTTGATAAAAAACCACTTTTGATTTACCTTTTGGGGGATTAAATTAAATCATTTAAAATTTATTTTCTATGAGTATGTAATCCTTATTATAATCTTCCCAAAAGGTTTAATTTTAAATAAATTTAATTTGATTAATATATTTATTTTTTATTTCTTGTGAATGTAAGTTTTTCACCAAAAATCAAGCTCTTTGTTTTGCACATGTGGAAAAATAGCAAATTATCAAATTTTTTTTGAAAAAATCTATGCACTAGATATTATGTCTTTTATCCAACAACTTTTTTTTGAATTTTGATACATATAAAAAAAGTTATGTTTGAGCTAGTAAATCATGTCTAAATTATAACTGGTTTGACTTTGAAACTTAATTAAGAAAAAAATATTAAATGAAATGCTATGAAACCAATTCCATGCACTAGATATCATAGTTATAAATCTAAATTTAAAAAAAAAGAAAATTATCCTTCATAGAAAAAAAGTTGTGTTAGCCAATAACACCACTCTTTAAAAATGGTGTTTACTATTAAAAAGTGGTTTTCGAAGGAGATGGAAAAAGAAGTACAATCTGATTCCAATTTTTTTGAAAAAAATATATTTAGAATCTACAGAAAAAATGGAACATATCACTAGTTTGCATCATATTCAAATTCCTCATGGTTTAGTCACTATAGGTTCCCGAAAATGAAGATTTAATTAATTTTTTTTAGTTCAATGTCTTGTTTGGCCAAAAATTGTAAACTGGTATTGTGGGATCACCCTACCTAATAAGGTATCTCGGTTGTCAACACCATGGTAAGTGATCATCCTTACCGAATCACAAATCATAGGCTCTATATGGTCTCCAGATGAAACTAACCAATGTGTAATTAGGAAAAAGTTTTCAAGTTAGTTGCAAGTTAGCATAATAACATAAACGCTAATTAGCAATACAGCACAAAGGAAGCAAGAAATATAAAAATACTGAACCAATATCACCTAGTTTTCAAGCCTCCCTTGATTGATCTCCATTGGCCTTCTCCATCTTGCTGCAAATTATGTAATTTCCCTCAGATTTGAAGTGCAACTATGACCTATGCCTAGGACAAGCAAAATATTGAAGTAATGTGCTTAAGTATTCAAATTATCAAGCATGTTGTGTCCCAAAAATGGATTGAGAGAGAGCCTTTTAAAGAATTCCAAATTGAGAATGGGTGGCCAGGATTAAAAATTTACAAAAACCTAAGATCAAAGGCTAGGAATCAATGTGATAAGGAGCAGTAGGGTTAGGGCAACATTACATCAAAGTTAGGGAAATCTTTAAAATGAAGGGTTGATATTTAGCCAATTAAATCAATGGTGGAAAATAAATGAGATAGAATAAGAGGTAGTTGGAAAATTAAATAATAATATAAATTATTTGATTTATGGAGGAAAGTTGACTTATGAATTAAATAATGATTTAATTCATAAATGTGAATAAGACAAAAGGTAGTAAATAATTATTTTAATTATTTACTTGTGGGATGAAAAAAGGGTTAAATGGATAAAGTTATTTAATTGAATGATAAATCGTAATGTTATTAAATAATTGGAGAGAATAACCTGGATTGATTAATGACACATTTAAATAAATAAATATAATTTATTTATTTAAATAATTATGGAGGAATAGTTATGACATTAGGACATGCTTAAATAATTGAATTATGTGAGGGAGAAGTGTGGTCATCATAGAAAAATGTAGCTCGAGGGCCTAAATCATTTTTATATGTCTATATTTTGCTCCTCTTTGACATAATGTAGTTTATTGCATTGTGTCAAAGAAAACAAGTCAAAAAAATGCCCCAGTGTGAAAGTAAGGAGAGGAAGGATGACGAGGAGGTAGTGGTATGCCACCTCGAGAGAACAGGCAGGTTGAAGGAAGATGAGTGTACTGTTGAAATGGATGAGAAGATGATAGGATGAAGGAAGAGAAGAAATGTTAGCATGTAAGACATGGATGTTAGGACGAAAAAGGAATACTTCAATATTTTTCCAAATAACATCATAGGTGTTGCATAATCATAATTGGGTAGTAAAATGGGACAAATGGACAACAAAAAACATGATATGACATAGACCAAGGTGTGCAAGGTCATGCACTTGCGAAAAATAGATAGTTGCAGACAAGGAATGCCCTAACTCATACTAAGGGTGAAGTTGCCCTAGTCTTTTTGTCAAGACACACCAAAGACAATAATCAAGGAAAACAAGTCATGCGAGGTCATCGTACCTCTAAATCCTTCATGGGACATCCTCGAGGTAGCTAGTAACATGACCAAGAGACAAAACAAAAAAAGGATAAGACAAAATAGACCTGAAAGATCAACAACCATTCAATATGTTTGCCAATATTTGTTTGTCAAGGGTGGATTGCTTGATGGTTTGAAAGTTTGAAAATTTTGATGGTTTGATGGGTGGATAGTTTGATAGTTTGACAATTTTGATGGTTTGATGGGTGGATAGTTTGACAGTTTTGATGGTTTGATGGTGCCTTTCATTAAGAATGACACATCCTGAAGAGGCAAATGACATTTTAACAGAGCCTATAGTCAGGGAAGACACATCTTGAAAAGGAAAATGACATTTTGACGGGGCCCAATTCTAAGAGAACATCTTGGAGGGGACCATAAAGTGGCTAGGTCAACATTGTTTTAGAAATTTGAATGATTTTGACTTGATGACTAATTGGACTATGTTGTCTATTGGTTCATGATTTGAATGTTGACGTTTTGATGACTGTCTAGTGTTTGATGACAATGTCTGACTTATTGACCAACACGACGAACCCTAAAGGATTGACCTAGGTGGCCTCAGGGGCTCATCGACAGATGGCCTTGCCTACATTGTACACGTAGAGACCTCATAGTTCGACAGGGACATGATTGATATATTGAAGATGAAATGGCATGTTTTGACTTGACCAGATGAACCCTAAGGGACTTGACCTAGGGGGCCTTGGGAGCACATCGATGATGGCCTTGCCTACATAGCAAATGCATAGATACCTTGTAGTTCAACATGACTCTTGACTTTGTTGAAATGTTAAACTGTCGAATCATGATTTTATTTGACAACACCTAAAGGACCAACCTAATACCTCAGGGGAACATCGACAAATGACCTTGCCTACATCCATTTTTAGAGGCAATGTAGTTTGACAAGGACAAATACTGACCTAACTGAATCTGACTCTATTTTTGGGATTTTGAAAGTTATATGGATGTTTTTGTGTTTTTTGCATGTTTTGATTTTTAGAGTTTTATGATTTTTTCATCTTTTTGAAATATTTTGATTTTTTTTTCTTTTGGGAATATTTTGAACCTCTAATGATCAATGTAGAATCCAATGAAACTAGGTGTTAGGAAATGTGCCCCCAACCAAGTATAGGACTAACCATCAGGGATGGGGTGGGATAGGGGTTTATTATGGATGAGACATTGAGGAGAAAGGATGCAAGGCGTCAACCAATTAAAAGTCATGATAAAGATGACTAGGCCTTATGATGGATGTCAAATGGGAGATGATGGAAGGTAAAGGAATTATTATGGATGTGGGTGGAAGACTAGGTAGAGTGATAGTAGATGACAAAGTAGAGACTGACTACACATGGCACTTGTTTTCCAAGTTTTCACTATGGTACTTATCCAAAGTGCCAATGAAGTGGTTTTCACTATTGGAAAAATTATTTCTCTTTAATATTTTTTATATTTTCTATTTTTTTTGGTGTTATCAAGATGCCTGTTTGCCAGGTTTTCATCAAGGTAACAATTTTTTTGATTTTTTGAGTTTTTTTGTATTTTTATGGTTTTAGCATGGCTCTCTGAAGCTATGTATAGAACTTGCGTAGGTACAAGCTATTGATAGGATCTGACAAAGGTTCCCCTTCAAGTGTGAACAACTGATAAGCCTCAAAACCAAAATATGTTGTTATGACATATGGACCCAGCCAATTGGGCTCAAATTTTCTAGGTTTCCCATGTTTTGCTTATTTTTTGGATTCTCCATCAACACTAAGTCATTGATGTCGAAGTGTCTAATCAAAACCCTTTTGTTGTAACTATGGAAAAGGCAGTTTTGATATGCTTGTAAATGAGTCAAGGCCCTTTTTCTATGTTCATCAAGCAATTCTAACTCATGCAACCAGGATATATGATATTCCTCATCATCAACAAGCCCTTTCATAGAGACCCATAGAGAAGGGACTTTGACCTCGATAGGAAGGATGTCCTCTGAACCAAAGACTAGGGAAAATGGAGTGGTGCCTATGGGTGTGTGGATGCTTGTGCGATATGCCCATAGGGAAGGGTTAAGCTAAATGTGCCAGTCATGACCAACATCATTGCCAATCTTTTTAAGAATTTTGATTATGGTCTTATTGGATGCCTCAACTTAACCATTTCCTTGTGGGTAATATGGCATGGAAAAGTGATGTTGAATGTAAAATTTCTCACATAACTCACAGACATCTTGATTTTTGAAGGGACGACCATTGTTAGTGATGATGGTTTGGGGGACACCATACCAGCATATGATGTAATTGGGGATAAATTTGGAGATTTGTTTACTGGTGATGTATGTAATAGGGATGGCTTCAACCCATTTCATGAAGTATTTGGTGGCAGTGATGATGAACTTATGGCCATTTGATGAGGTGGGATGAATTTTTCCTACGAGGTCAAGTCCCCATTGGGAAAAGGGCCATGGTGAAGTGATGGGTTGCAACTCCTATGTAGGTGCATGAATGAGGTCACAGTGTATTTGGAATTGTCGACATTTTTGCACAAAGTGATAGGCATCGTGCTCCATTGTAGGCTAGTAGTATCCCAGTTGTATGATCTTTTTGGCTAGGGTCAGACCACTAGAATGGGCTCCACATATACCTTTGTGTACTTTGTGTAAGGTAGTTTTTGCTTCATTAGTGTCAAGACATTTGAGTAGGGTGTTGTCAAAGGTTTACAATTTTTGGCCAAATTGGACACTGAAATTATTATTTTTAATTGAATCTTCACATTCGGGCACCTATAGTGGCTAAACTGTGAGGAATTTGAAGATGGTGCAAACAAGAGTCTCATCAAATTTTGTCTGTAGATTCTAAAAATATTTTTTTCAAAATTTTTGGAATCAAATTGTACTTCTTTTTCCATCTCCCATGAAAATTGATTTTTTTTCAGAAAATAACATTTTTAAAAAGTGACGCACACCATATAACGCATAACTTTTTTTCCATGAAGGATAAAATTCAAATTCTTTCAAATTTAGATTTGTAACTCTAATATCTAGTGCTTCCACTTGGTTAAATAGTTTTTTATTGAATATTTTTTCCTTAATCAAGTTTCAAAGTCAAACGAATTACAATTCAGACACAACACGATCGTATAACGCGTAACTTTTTTTGTATATGTCAATTTTTATTTTTTTTGTTGGATCAAGGACTTCAATATCTGAATTGCACTCATATTTTAATTTTTTTTGATAATCTTCTATTTTTCCACGTGTGAAGAATAAAGAAATTCATTTTCGATAAAAACCTATGTTTAATAAAACTTAAAAAATAAATACATAACAAAACCAAAACATATTAAAATTATATCACTGGATAGCTGGTTCTGAGGAATACCAATCATTTGAAATAAAAATTAAACGAATTCATTTGATCCCCCAAAAGTTTTCAACCAAAGTGATTTTATCAGCATTTTGATAGGTGTAAAGGAGACGATTTATAGGTAGGTTTAAAACTAGCAGGTTCTATCCAAGGGGGTTTGATCTAAGGTGATTTGATCAAACCCTCTTTAATTGGAATCCTTAAAATGGAACTTTTTAAGGCTTAAATCATTATATTTTCTAAAAATATGTGATTTAAGCTAAAATTCATTCCTCTTAGGAATTGTAAACCACTATTATGACAACACTAGATATAAGGTATCACTGATGATGGAGTAGCAAGCGGCTTTGCAAATGAAGGACTTGAGCTAGTTGTTGGAGAGGTCGGGTGGTAGGGTCTGGGAATGTAATTAGTCATAAATGGTCTGATACCATGGTGAATCGGGACCAACAAGTTCACATACCATTTTAGACTAAGGGACATCAAAGATAGAGGCGAACAACTATTCCACTAAGAACCTGTACTATGACATATTGTTAGGAATGCCCAAAAGAGAACCAATAGTGGCCATGGCATATGCGACTTTATTTTGGACATGTGGTACTTGGAAAAAGGAGATGTTTGCAAAGTACTACTTGAAAATATCAACCATTCTTTTGTATGGGGCCAATTTATCATCCTTAGTATCATAACCATCATTGACTTATCGAATGACCAATTGTGAATCACCAAAGACCTGTACAGTCTTGATTTTCCAATTGATTACCATACACAATCCAATAAACAAGGCTTCATACTCTACAATGTTATTCATGCATGGGAAGGCTATCCTAAAAGATTTACGGATGGTATCACCTTGAGGGGTAATAAATAAGATACCTGCACCTGATCCATGATTAATATGTGAGCCATCAAAATACAATTTCCTTGTTACTCCTGTGTCCAGAGTGAATATTGACTCATCAGGAGAATCTGAAACCAAAGGGTGATCAACTTATGTAGGTGCATCTGCTAGTTGGTCAATGATAATTTTCCTTTTATTTCCTTAAATTCCACATACTAAATGTCATATTCATTGAGTACCATGACCCATTTAGCCAATCGTCTTGTTAGTGCCGCCTTACTGAGTAGATATTTTAGGGGGTCTATTTTTGCTACAAGCTTAGTCTGATGGTTTAACATTTAGTGTCTCAACATTTGAGCGATGAAAACCACCACAAGACAAGCATGTTCAGTTGGGTTGTATTTAAGATTGTACCCCACCAAAGTGTGGCTAATGTAATAGATTGCACGTTCCTTTTCCTCATGGTCATTTTGAGCCACCAATGCTCCTAGTGCAGCTGTAGTGGATGAGATGTATAGAATTAGGGGTTTTCCATCAATCTAGGTGGCATCAAGATAAGAGCCATCAAAATATACTCTTTAATTTGTTGGAAAGGTGCCTCACACTTGTCTGTCCAAATGAAAGAGACTCCATTGCATAACAAATACTGAAAAGGTTGACATTTATTTGCAAGCTATGCGATGAAGAGCCTAATATATTGGAGGCAACTCTGTAGCATTTGGAGTTGGCTAATTCCTTTAGGTGGAGGCATGTATAATATTGCTTTGAATTTTTTTGGGTCTACTTCAATGCCTCGATGGGAAACAATGTATCCCAAAAAATTTCTTGATGTCATGTCGCAGACACATTTCTTGGGATTGAGGTAGACCTTGTATTCTTCTAGACGATTGAAAATATTGTCCAAAACTCTTAAGTGATCACCACATGTCAAGGATTTTTCCAAAATATCATCAACATAGTCTTCCATTAATGTGTGCATGAGATCGTGAAATATGGTGGTCATAGCTCTTTGATAGGTTGCACCTACATTTTTTAGTTTTAAGGGCATGCCATTCCAATTCTACGTACTCCATGGGAAAGTGAATGTTGTCTTGTGTTGGTCTTTAGGGGCAATACAGATCTGATTATATGTTGAGAAGCCATCCATGATGGACAACATCTCATATCCTGTTGTTAGGTCTACTATGATGTCTATATTTGGGAGTGGGAAGTCATCCTTTAGACATGCTTTGTTCAAGTCACAAAAATCTATGCAAATATAGATTTATCCATTTGGTTTAGTCACTGGTACAAGGTTGGAGATCTAGTTTGCATAATCAATAGGTCTTATGAAACCAACATCTAGTAATTTCTTAAGTTCAACTTTGACCAACATAGCTATTTGAGGGTGCATTTTTCTAAGCTTTTGTTTGGCTGACTTTGCATTGGGATACAACGGTAGATGATGCAAGAGAAAATTAGGGTCCAGCCCTAGCATATCAGCATAAGACCATGCAAAATTGATTTGGTGTTTTGTGTTCAATATGCTTGAAATTCTGGTTTTTCTTCTTCTATCAGGGATGCTACAAAGAGAATAGTTTTAGGATTATCTATAGTATCGATGTTGACTTCCATTATATCTTCGATCAACATTGAGGATCTCTCTTGATTAATAGGGAGAAATTTCATCCCTCCATCCTCGGGTGCCTCATAGAGGTTTTTTCCCTTAGATATGTCCTTTATTTTTACCTTTTCTATGTTAGAAGGTGCCTTGTAGTTTTCAAATAAAGATTGTTCATTTTTATTTTATTTTTGTCATTTTTGCGACTAGAGGGTGGGATAGTCTCACCAAAATAGGCTGCAACGTCAAGATCTATAGTGAAGCTAGCCTTATGGTCCCCATGTGGTATGCCCTCTTGTAATCGCATAAACTCAACAATGGCCTCATCATTTTCAAATATGTCCAAGGTAGGTGGATCTTGTTGGTCCCAATCAATCAATTGTGGGTAAACAATGAGATGCCATCATTGATGTTAATGAAGGATGGTGATGTAGTTGATAGGGTAAAGAAAGAGCTATTATTAGGGGTCTGAATGGATTCTATCCCTACTCTTTCATCTGTGGTCTTTGGTGGGTCAGGTTCATAAAAGAAGTCAACACGAATATTGATATCCATGAGGTTGGTAAAGGATGGACTGGGTATGTCAAACTCCTAAAAGACATGGTGAAGCTCATAGTCACTTGTGGTACAGGAATCCCACTCATATTCATTAGACTCAGTGTCACCATAATAGATGTTAGTAGGATCCTCATATGTCTCAATGTCTTCTAAAGCACTCACATCCTTATTTGAAAGCACCTTAGTACTTGGAGTGCCAATCTTAATTGGTACGAATCCTAATACCAAGTTCTTCAACTGCTTAAGAGGTGTCAAGGGTTCTCTCATTCCATTTTTATGTATACCAATTCCACTGATTCCATCATAACCCTATTGTTTCATGCACTGAAAACCTTTGACATATTGTTTTATTGGTAATAGCGATAGGTCTTCTTCATTTTTGTAAATCTAGGCTGAAATGTCCTTAATGTCTTTTGTGTTTACCTCTCCCCATTTTTTAAAGGTGGTGGTGGGAGAAACTTTAAAGATAACTTTGGGTTCTATCTTAAATCAAGGCCTACCATAAGACTGGGGAGACTTAGGTAGCTTTGTGATGCAATAGGCAGTATTCAGTTTATATAAGGCCACAACCTATGTCTTGGATCTTGATTTTGGGGTCGACAGATGGGGTTTTGGATGTGGATGATATAATGAGGGTGGAGGGATCAACATAACTGGATGAAGTGGATGTGGAAGTATATGCGAAAGCTTCTTGATTGATAGGCACTTGGCATTCAGGAACTCCCCTTAAATTAGTGCAATATTGGAAGGGATCAGGGTTGCCAATGATCATGAATTCAGTCGAATTATAAGAAAATTTCAAGCATTGGTGATAAGTGGAAGGCACAAATTTTGTGGCATGAATCCAAGGTCTACCGAGGAGAAGGTTGTATGGAAGTTCAAGATCCAAGACCTAGAACGTGGTGTCCATAACTGCAAGTCCAACTCTAATAGGGAGGGTGATAACACCCTTGGAAAAGTGTTCTTCATCATCATAGGACTTGATTATAATAATTTTGGTTGTGTCTACACATGCTTCAGATAGCCCAATTTCTTGACCAATTTTAAGGTACAAATGTTTAGTCTAGCTCCACCATCTACTAGGACTCATCTGACCTTGTGTTGATGGAAAGAAAACTCAAGGTGTAATGGGTCATTATGGTTAGGCTTTTGTGTGGAGTAGTCTTTGTCAGAAAAGGAGACATGGAGTGAATGATCCAAGTATCCAACAAAGGTTTCAAATCAGTTGACGTCTAGGTCAGTAAGAATGGAGGTTTCCTTCAAAGTCTTATCGAGGATAGCTTTGTCTTTAGGTGATAGGAGTAATAGCTCAAGGATAGAAATGTGTGTGGGTGTCTTTGCCAATTGGTCAACAAGATTATATTGGTCTTTGGATTTTGGTTGCTTTGAAGGAGGACCAAATAAAGTAATTTTAGCCCTGCGAGTAGTGATGGCACATTCAAGAACTTTTTTAACGATGATTGCACATTGAAATAGTCATAAGTGGCACACAGGTGATCAATTATCTTTGAGTAATCAAAGGAATTCTTGGTATAATTGGCATGATTGTCAATCTTTTAACCTAAGGTGGAGGGATTTCCCAAACCATGGTATTGTAGTGGATTCTTGAAGATTGTATGGTCTTGATTGGAAGTTTGTTGTTGTCCTTCGACCTCTATGGTACCATTTTCAATTAGGTCTTGAATCATATTCTTCAATTGACAACATGACGAGGTCTTGTGTCCTTTGATGCGATGGTAGTCACAAAAGGCATTGTCATCCCACCAAGATGGTTTGAACTGTCATGGGTTGTATGGTTTGGGCTCTTGAAGTTTTATGACATTTGATTATACTAGTTTCTTCAAGACAAATTCAATTGGTTATGGTAAAGGAGTGTAATTTCTTCTTGGGTATTTCCTTGGTTGTCTTACAGGTCCTTGTTCTTGAATTTTTTGCACCACATTGGCTATGTGATCATTCAGGTTGGGTGCTTTAAGAGTCAGTGTGTGTCTAGTTTAGTTCACAACTTTCGAATCTACGACTCCATTGTTTGTTACATTCTTATCGTAGGACCAAAACTTGCTTTTGTCATTAGAGGTCTGTTGGTTGTGTGTGTTTTTGTGGCTGTATGTAAGTTCACCTTGGGTGATTAGGAATTTTTCAAGTGTCATTCCTTTCTCAACTAAGTTTATAAATGTGGCACAATAATGTACTTGTAAAGGGTGTTTCATATTTGACTTGAGGTTTTCTACGAACATGCCCACTTTTTGTTTTTAAGGAATTTCAACAGGACATCGACTCACCATACTACACCATCGTTGGAAGAAATTAATAAAGGACTCTCCTTTGTCTTGTGTCAAGTGGCATAAGGTAGAAATTTCACGACATCATTTTTAATTTTGTAAATATAATTTTCCATGAATTTATTGGCAAGGTTATCCCATGACTTTATATACCCTTTAGGTATTAGTGAAAACTATTCAAGTGTAGGCCCCATAAGACTTCTAGGGAAGTCTCAAAAGGTAGGATTGATCGTATGTGACA
>VDFB02031879.1:0-14409 GCA_007258455.2 Sequoia sempervirens | reverse complement strand
TTTGGGGATGGTTATCTTGCACACTACCGTCAAATTGATGACTTTCTCCAAATTCACTTTTGATTATTGTGGGTTGGAAAAATTGGCTTTAGTTGTTCCCACTTAGGTCGTTCCTCTTGGGTGAGTACTTTTTCCCACAAGAGAAGGCCCTCTAAAGGATTTAAGAAAGCATGTAAAATTGCATGAATTAAAAAAGGCAATTTTGGTATTCTGATCACCCAATTAAGGGGAGAGCATAGACCTATTTCCGCAAACAAAGAAAATAGTGTTCTTTTTAGAGCCCAAATCATAATGATCTAAACTATGTCAAGATAATTGCTTCACGAAAACAAGTTGTTTATTTTAACTGCAAAAATCATTATGTTGGTGACTATCCTATATTGCTTCATTTTAATCCATGTCTATCCTAGGGTTGCTTCTTTTTAAACCAAATCTGACTATCCTAGATTGGTTCTTTTTAAGCTAGAAAAGGTCCTTTCTACGGAAGGCGTCATACTCAGAACCTTGTTTAGTTACAACCTGCATGAGCTAAAATATTATACATATGCGCTAAAACATCCAATCAATGTGCTAAAACAAACATCCAAAGCGCTGCAAAAAACCTTAAATGCACTAAAAGAAAACCTAAATGCACCAATCCAAAAAATGCAATATATATATATATATATATATATTTTTGAAAAAAATTAATGAATTAAGCTAAATGTATGCACCATTTTGTTCCCTATATGCACTAAAGTAATCTTTGAATGTGCTGAAATAGTTCCCAAATGCGCCGAAAGACCTATAGAAGCACTAAAATATTTGACAAATGCGCTAAAGCGTGATTTTTTCTGAAAAGCCAAACTTTAGAATGCAAAATCTTGTCAAAAAACCTGCAAGTAGATGTTAAAAACAAGGCAAGGCCCCACGGTGGGCACCAAAAATGTGTGTTAAATATCTGTGAGCTAACTATAGAAATATAAACCAACACACCAATAAGACATTAAATTAAAGGAAACTAATTGAAAAGTAAAGCAAACTCTTAAAACAACAGCTCCTTCGAAAGCGTCCTATCATCCTCTATCTCCAATAATTTTTTTCATTCCAGTTGTTGCTCTTAGATTTTTTCGGGCTCAACAAACAGTCCTCCTAGAGAATGAGATTGTAGATGATAAATGCATGCTATGCTAATATATGATTATGTTGATTAAATGATGCATGATTGCAGATTGCTATGATTACTTAATAAATAAACTATGATTACGAATGCTCTTAAATGCTGATAATAAATGCTAATTGAATGCAACTATTCTCTAATCGCCTATTGCTTAATTGTAATTCAAAAAAATGCTTGGATATGCAGGCATATTTATAGAGATTTTGAAGGATTGTGATTGGCTAATGCGATCAACGGCTATGATAATCCTGGCAGATCAAATGGTCGAAGATGGAGAAGACTGGAGAGAAAAATAGAAGTAAAACATAAAGCAGGATTTGTTTCCTCTCTCATGGAAGAGATAAGATAAGATGATAAAAATAATTTTAGAGGATTTTGGAAAGTTTTAAGAAGATAAATAAATGAATTATAAATTCAATTATTTATTTATGGGTGACATGGAGATTTTTCTCAATTAAATAATCATTTAATTAAGATTTGAAGAATAATAAAAGATTTCATAATTAAATAAAATATTTAATTATGATTTGAAAAGATATGAAGGACATTAATTAAATAAAGATATTTAATTAAATTTTTAGGAAATGACATGTAGATGAAATTAATTAAATAAAATATTTAATTAATTAGGAGAAAGATTTGAATAGGAGAAATGAAATATTTAAATTTAATTAAATCAAAAGACTTAATTAAATTCAAAGGTGATAATTAATTAAGATAAATAAAGGGTATTTATTTAATTAATTAAGTAGACAAATGAATGGAAATAATTAAATAAAGTGAATTTATTTAATTGGCGGAAGAATAAAGTGAATTGAACAATATAATTAAATTAATTAAATTTGATCATATGTAGAGGACTTTAGAGAAATTAATTAAATAATAAATATTTAATTAAATGCCAAGATTAATTAGACATGACGAATTTTATGCATATACAGATACTATTAACTGCAATCTCCATTTGATGGTTTTTTCTTATTTAGAATTCGATGGCCTTGTTTCTTATTTGGTATTGAATGGCTTTGTTTATATTTGGTATTTTATTCTTTGAACTGTATGTAGTATATAATTGGCATTCAATAATTTTATCGACATTCTCTTTTAATACTATAGGTTTCGATTTTATGTTGGTAATTGTATAATATGACTGCATTTGATTATATATATATATATATATTTATATATCATAGTTTGATAAATCGTATTATAACTTGATTGGTAGAGAAGTGCACCTTGGATTCGATTATATTTGATATTATAATTTACATTTTGTTGGTAAAATATTTAAAATGAATAAATTAAATGACATTGATAAATTAATTAAAATGGAATAGTTGTTATCAAAATGAATATTTTAATTGTGTAGTTAATTAAGTGGAATGATTTAGTTCGTAAATAGGTAAAATAATTTACATTACATGGTCTTGTTATTTGAAGGTGTAAGGATAAAGTTGAAAGTAAGTGAGGGTAAAAGGTAGGGCTAAATGTTTAGATTTAATGTTAAAAAGATTTGGAATTTCTCTCTCACTCTCTATGTATGTGTAGTTATTTATTTTAATGGAGTTTTTATGTAAATTAATTAACTTGAATATGGTTACTGGAATTATTTTTCGAATATAAATATTTGGAGTAAATAATCCTTTAAATGAATTATGGATTAGGTGAAAATGAGTGATTGAGATAATGCCTTATTTAAAAGAGTATTTTCTAAGGTTATGATGCTATGATTGTTTGGTTCGATTGAAATATGTGCCTGACTTGGGATCGGGTGATTTTGGCAATTATTTGAAGTGGGTGTTATTATGTAAGTTGCTTAAGGTCGATTGCTAGAGGCTTAGGAGGGAGTAATTTTGTATGTATGGGTTTTATGCTTGTTTCACTTGGAGGTGGTTGGAAATGTTTTGGGTTGTGTGCCTTGTGCAAATTGTAAACCATATGGGTGTTGCCTTTATCTTGGTATGGTTTCACGTGGTCATGATAAATGTGCAAGAGGGTCAATGCCTTGCACTATGTATAGATTCTTGTGATTGTGATATGTGTGCAAGAGGGTCAATGCCTTGCACTATGTATGGATTCATGTGATTAGGTTAAGTGTGCAAGATGGTAAATACCTTGCTTGTTATGTAGGGTTTACTAGTTGCAAGTAGGGGGAGTAGCTCTCAATGGGGGCCGAAGCCCAAAGTGGTGGCCAAGACAACCCATTGAAGAGTTTCTTAATCTAGTGATAACCTAAAATGAATTTAGGGGGGTGGTAGAATTCACATTAAACAAGATAATGGATGCCTCACCCATGCCTATAGTGCTCATTTAGGCTAAGGATGGGTTGAGAAGGTCTGGTTGGAAAGATCAACTTCCTTGTCTTCAAGAAAGGAATGTTGGTTCTGCATGTGTCACCCTATGGGGCTGGTACCTAGTGAGAGGTTTATCAGGACAACCATAGATGGGGGTCAGCGTCAAGTGAGAGACTGTTAGTACAACCCATGCCAGGACCATGCAATGACACTCTTCCCTAGTGTAGTCTAGCATTCCCTAGTTGTATTTTCTCCTCCTATCGTGTGTGTGCCTCTAGAAGTGAAGTTAGTATTTTAAGTGTTGTATGTGTTATTGGTATGTTAGCAATGTTGTGTTGGAGTCCATGTATAACTCTTGTTTATGTTAGCTTGTTGTCTTCTTGACTGTTTTTTTATAGTGGGACCTTGTATTATCTCCTAGCACGGGGGGTATCCTTGCTACATGTTCGTGTATGTGGATATTGTTCCTTATGTTGTGGACTCCATATCTTGTTCCAGATTGAGGAGACAAATTTTATGTATATGTGTTGAAGTGTATATTAGTTGTACCTTTTACTATACTTAGATGTATTCTTCCCACTTGTACTTTGGGAAGAATTGTTGTAAAGATTGTAATGATGTAATTGATATTGATGTAATCTCCTTGTAATGAATACTAAAATGTAATGCGTCTTGTTTATGTTAGTTTGAAATGATCTTAATGTTGATTATTAGTTGTTATGTTATGTGGAATCATTTAATGTGGTGGTTTAAAATGTACTTTGCTTGTAGATGAAACATGATACCTTTATAATTAATGCAATGATTCTAGTTCTTGATTAATAGATATGCTAGTAACATAGTCATGGAACCTTAGAGGACCTAGGTTATATTATTTGATATGTTATGATATGTATTATGTTATTATTTCTTATAAAAAAATTGTTTCGTTAATTTGTCATAGTTGTGTTGTCCTCTGGGGTTCCTTGGCGAGGCGTTAAATTTCTTCCAAACTCAATGGTTTAATCTTATATAATTTATCATTTTCCCATTTGAGATACAACCTCCTTATTTTTTGACTAGTTTTATGCTCAATAAGAGGAATTATTTCCTTCAATCCTTTACTCTTACTATTCATACATAATCAATTTCTTTTTCTTTTTAGAAGAAGATGGATAAATTTTCCATCATACAAGGGCCAATGATAAATTTAAGAAACCACCACTAAAATTATATAAAATATTGGCAAATCCTAGTCTAGTTCATTATTTTTTTTGTAAATCTATGCCTATTTTTAGAAAAATAATAATTTTCATAGCAAATTTGTGCACTTTGTCCAATAAAGTTATTTTTTACTAGTGAGTTATAAAATAATACATAAAATAAAATAATTTATTATTAATTGATTTGAAGACATAAAATAATTTATTAGGAAAAATATTAATGTTTAAAAATATTGCATACTTAAAATGTTGAAAATATTATGAAATAAATGGATACCTATTAAATCATTTGGTGAATTGATAATTTGAATTAGAGACAAATATGCGTCATCAGATCACTAAGGATTCAAAGGTTATTGTTTTATTTTGGGATATGATGGCACCTTTTGCTTATGCCCTTTCAGTTTGATGATAGAGGCTAGGTTTGCATCCTACTAAATATGCCCTGGGGGCCCTCTTTGCTGATTAAAAATTTTCAACTCAGAGGTCATCTTGCAAATCCCTTTGTCAGAATGGTTTTTGGTACATATGGTGACACGACTGTTTAGTTTCACGCCTCCTGGATGAGTTTTGATATGCTTCTTAATCCTTTTATGACCGCGACTGGGCTAAAATTGGTGTTCCAAAAAGTTTGAGATTTCACAATTCTAAGGGAAAACCATTTCTCATTATGGTCTAAAATCTCTCTATTTTCGATTTCATAAAAAAATAGAGGTCATATGATGCATTATTTTAATGCTTTTCGGTTGCGGCGAACACGTCTAGCAGGCCAGTTTACAAACGAGCTACTTGAATTTTGATAGTTGAGAAAAATTTGATTTAAAAACCATGTTTTAAATAATTGATTATGGCTGCACGCAAAAAATCATGGCTCCAAAAGTCTCCTCTTGCGTGCAGTGAAATTTCTTCGTTTGGTCTACAAGCAGAATTAAATTTTTACCCAATTCTAATGTTTTTAAAAGTTGATATTTAAAACATTTTAAAATATTTTAAAATGATTCTTAGGCATTATGTTTTCAACATTTGAATGGGAATTAAATGTGGTTTAATCATTCTTTCCTATTGGCCAAAAGAGTTTTAATTCTTTTATTCTATTGGCCAAGGAAGTTTGTGTGAAGTTTTGAAGTTTGAAATATTTGCTTAGCCATCACCCATCACATTTTTAATTGGGCAGATCAAATTGAATTTAGCGATGTTTGATGAAATCTCATTGGTGTTTTGTTTTTAAAAAAGAGGCGGTTGCATTAAAAAATTTGCACGTGCATTTTTCAAAGACTAAAGTTTCTGCTTTCATTATTTTTTTATTACTCATCACCAATTTTGGATGACTAAGCAAATATAAAGCAATGATGGTATTATGATGAGCTATGGATTTTGTTCCATTGCTCATCCCTAATTGTGAGGCTCCTCTTCCCATCATAATAATGATGCTCATATGTGTAGCGATGGGTTCCTTTGGACAATTTAAATGATTATTTTTTATTAATGTTTCATATGTTGCTCACATGCTTTGTCATTTGGGGGAGGTTTTCACCATTAAAGCTCCTGAGCATAAGATAGTGGTATTCACGTCCAAAACTTTGTAGCAATAATTTCTCATATTTTAATGGATATTCTAGTGTTGTTTTGAGCAATTTTGGTTCTCAACAATTGATAGAATTGACCCAACAAGTGTTTTCAATGCCTGGATATCATTTCCCATTGTATGTTGAGCATTTTTGTTGCCTGTGAAGGTGAAAACGACCAAAAATCCTTTTTCACAACCAAACAATATCTGCAATGTTTTTAATGACGCTCATGGGTGTCAATGGTAATTTAGAAGTGGGGTTTTCATAACTGAGATGCAAATGAAAGGGGAAAAGATTGTTGCAAGCGAAAGTATACGGAGGCTGGATACCAACCAACTATTTGACAAAATGTTAAATAGTTTGCAATATGAAATGAAATATCAAAAGGTTAAAATGCAAGTTGGAAAAGCATTTTTAACAGTTGGGTAAATGGGTTTTGACCCATAAGTCAATATTTTTCACTATTAAGTGAAAATTAGGTTGGAAAATGGTTTTTACATGTAGGGTATAATGTTTGCAAGGGATTTTCAGGTAAAGACAAGTAACAGAGGTGGGGAAATAATTAGCAGGAGAAGGAATTCTTCAAATGAGGGTTGTTACTGATCTAAGAGATTGATCAGTGACATGTGTCAATTGGAATTTTCATCTAAGAGCCCCTTTATTCTTTCAAATGTAATTTCTTTTCCAATTCTAGGAGGTTGCTCATAGTTTGGTCTTAGAGGGAAAATTTTGTAACAAGTCTGGATATTATAGTATGAGTCTGTTTTAGGTTCTCGGAGTTCTCTAAGCCTTGTAATGGTGAATATAATTGCAGCACTATCATCTTTGATAAATAAATGGCAAGATATTCTAGACCATTTTTCTCCATTGTAGGAATTGCATAAGTTTTAAATATAAGAAATTTTTGTTATTCATCTTCTTGTATTTCCTTGAATGTTTGTTCACTGTTATTACTCTTATTCAAGGAGTAAGTTAAATTGTATTAACAAGAATGAAGCTTTATGCAGTTGTACGCAAGGATCACTAAGTATTATTGGTTAAGTCTCTGGTATTGATGATGTAAGGCATCATTGATAGGCATAGTCATGACATAAATAATGTTGTGGTGTGTTTTTAATTTCATGGTTTAAATGACTCCACCCTAGGATAAGGCATGGGTCTTTTAATGTTGCAGTCTCTTGAGATCTTTTATGGCATCCACATTTCAAATCAAATTTAATATCCTATCTCAGTGTGATTGTGTGTTGAGCTTAATTTATAATATTTCTCATGTTTAAGTTAGAAATTACCATGAAGGTCAGCCAAATCTTCAGGGTATTGTGTCTATTAAACAATTAAAGGAAAATTACTAGTTATTTACAATGTATTTGATACTTTTGCACAAGAGTATTGTGAATTACATTGTTGGAACCACCCTCCTGGGTTTCACAGAGCCTAAAGTGTAGGGGAGAAGGGTTTCATATGAATCTCTCGTTCATTGGCCATGGATCTTGAAGTTCTTAAGCATAAGGAATGGCACACCTTTAGAGGACTTTCAAGATTCTATTGGAAAAAACACCAACAGATTGGCAACTCCACTGGGGAGAATCAGAGGAGTCTCCATTTGGAAAGAGTCAAGAATTTGGTGAATTTGTACATCTGGTTTAGATATTGAAGTTTTCAGACCCAGAAGAGGTTTTGTTGCAGAAAATTTGAAATAATTCATGTGTGACTCTATTGTTGGAGAAGCATGAGAATGAAATTCATCTTTGAAAGAGCTTCATATTGTTTGAAGTTTAGTCCTCTATGAAGAGAGGTGGTGACTTTATCAAAAGAACCAGATGAAGATATGAAGTATGTTTCAGATCTACAAAGATTTCCAGTCAGGAAAGAAAAATTTGCAGCAGCTGCAACATATCTAAGTATTTTTTATATTTTGGTTTTCTAGAAGGATAATCTTATGTATGAAAACTATGTTTAAAAGTCGTAGAAAAAAAATTGTTCCCTTATTCAGTGAAGTGTTAGCACTAAGAGAAAGGGGAGTTGAGAAAGCTAAGAGTTAATGGTTGTAAGTAGGATAAGCATGAATCATGTCAGTATTTGTATAAGGATTGTTAGTATGACTTTCTTTCTACATTTTTAAATACTACAATGCAACAACAACCACAATTCCAGCTATGTCCTCAAAGAAGGCCTTTCTCTGTGGGCATATATAGACCATTAAATTTTAATGGTATTCAAGGTTTCCCAAACCTTGTTCCAAATGAGGTAAGGGAACACTTGCCAAAGTTTTAAGGGAAAAGCTCATAATCAACATCTCAACATTTGCAAGAGTTTTCTGATTTGATGGGAGATTATGAGATAAACCACGAAGATGTTGTCATGAAGTTCTTTGTTCAATCTTTGAAGGAAGATGCTAGAGACTGATTTTCATATTTTCCAGTATGTTCTATCTCTTCATGGAATGAGTTCATGGCAACATTCATTAGAGAATTGATCCAATTTCAATGAGACAAAAACTTATGAACATCCAAAAAGAAGAAGATGAGTTGGTTCCTTCCTTCAATCTCATATTTGCAAAAACAATAAGGGATATTCCTAAAAGTATGAGACAAAAAGATTCAGTTTGTTTAGTTGTATACTTAGGTACATTTGGTGAAGAAATGAGCTATCTGTTAAGAGATGAGGATCCTACAATATTACATCAGGCATATCAAATTGCCATGGATATTGAAAATAATTTAAAATATTCAATGATGAAGGGATACATGGCTGCAAGTGTTGGTTATCCTAGCACACCTTATGAAAATGGAATTCATGGATTAGACAATAGAAATTATTTTGAAGATGATAATGATTCTATTGTTCCAATTTGTCCATCATTACAATACACAAATCATAGTGAACTCCAAGTTGAATATGAGCAAAATTTGAGCAATGTCGATCCTATGTCTTTTGTTCAAGGATTGTATGAAATGAAGAGATACAAGGGAGAGGTGCCATATGATTTGTTTGCAAGGTTTTTTGATGCCTTGTTGGAGGTCCCCAAAAATTTTAGGCTTGAGGATTCAATGTGCATTGATTTATTTTGTGAAATCTTTGAGTTAGGGCTGAGTACCTTGCCTAAAGAATTGAAACCTCGTGGTTTTGATCAGGCACTTGATTGGATAAAGATTGTGGAAGGATCCCAGTGTGATTATGCACAAAATATGATGTCTCAAAATGTTGGTAGCAACTGTCATATTGTTAAATGTGATAAAAATCAAAACAATGCACACAAGTGAAAAAGGTATATTAGAAAATGAACGTCCATCTTGTTGTATGGATGAGGATAATGATTGTAATCATCTCACAAGAAGCATATATGAAAATCCATATATTAGTGATGAAGATAAAGATACACTTGCAATTGTTAAACAAATCTCATTAAAAATTTGTGTTCAAGATATTGAAGATTAAAATTTAAGCATTTATTTTGAAAATTCTAAGCATAGTTTATGCAGTGATGGATTTTCTTGTGATGAGGATCATAATGATAGCACTTGTTGATCTAGAGGTATTTTCTTCACATGAAGGATGTGATGATATGAATGTTGATGAAGTCACTTGTGGGTAAACCCACAAAACTAGTTTACAATTCTAGTGAGGAAGGAAAATTACAAAAACGATCCTATGATTTTTTTTTGCTTTTTAGGGGTTCGCACGAACTGGGGTGTTCGAATGGACCCTGGTTTGAGTGAATCATATTAAATGATGGGACTCATTTTTTTTGCATTTTTTATGACAAAGACAATTTACAAGAGGGGGTTCGCTCAAACCTGGGTTCATTCAAACCCCCCCTTTTTCCCTCTTCTCCCCCTCTGGCACCAAATTTCAGCAAAATTTTTCCCTTCAAAGCTTGAGTTGAGGATGAAAATGGAGGAGGCTTCACAGACCCAACTGGATGATGGTAGTTCTCAGAATGAGCTATCCATCGAATATAATTTTAATCTATTTTGGTTTTATTATGTATTTGTTTTTTTAGTTTGATTAAACATAGGTTTTTCATCGAAAATCAAGCTCTTTGTTCTGCACATGTGGAAAAATAGTAGATTATCAAAATAAAATTCTGAAAATATGTTCAGGATAGGTATTGAAGTCCTTGATCCAAGAAAAAAATATTGAATTTTGATACATACAAAAAAATTTATGTTGTACATAAAATCTCTATGTCCGAATTGTAATTAGTTTGACTTCAAACTTGATTAAGGAAAAAATATTCCAAAAACACTATGAAACCAAATGAACTAGTTAGATATCATAGTTACAAATATAAATTCAAAAAAATAGAATTTTATCCTTCATAGAAAAAAATTATGTTGTATACGGTGAGCATCACTCCTTAAAAATGGTGTTTACTAATAAAAACTAGTTTTCAAGGAGATGGAAAAAAGAAGTGCAATCTGATTCCAAAATTTTGAAAAAAATATTTAGAATCTACAAACAAAATGTCACAAATCACTAGTTTGCATCATCTTCAAATTCCTCACGGTTTAGCCACTATAGGTGCCCGAAAGTGAAGATTTAGTTAGAAAAAATCAGTTCAGTGTCTAGTTTGGCCAAAAATTGTAAACCAATATTGTGGGATCACCCTTGTTCACAAGTGAATGAACAAATTTCGCTTGATGAATACCTAGAATATAGTTTGGGTTTGTCATCAACAAAGCATACTAACTCTGTGAATGATGGTGAATTTGAAGATAAGAATGTATGTGTTCAGTATCCTAATCCTAAGCACAATATTAGAGATGATAAAAAGCTTGATGATGCTAACAAACATGATTATGTTCCTGCTGCTTGTGATAACTTATGTGAAATAGAGATGGAAATTTCAGCTATACCTGAAGAGGATGATGATGTGCACAAAGATGGAAGTAATAGTGGATTTCATGTTAGTGAATGTGAAATTGAATATTGTTGTTTCTTTGCTGATGTTCTTTGTCTTCATAGTATGAATATGGACATGTTTGTTTTGAATGAGGAGTGCATTAATGTGAAAGAGAATGAAGGTTTTTTTTTGTTGCTAATGAACAAATTTTAGATAACAGTGTCTTTGGTACATAGGTCAACATGCCTATCAACTGATAGCACACATGAAGTTACTAGTACACATGAAAGTCTTTTTGTTGACCCTATTAATTCTAAAAATGTTAGCATTCAAAATGATTCAGGTATTCATATTGACATTGTGGAGGGTAATATTGAACATATTATGAAAAATCAATGTGAATTTTTTGGCTCGAGGTTAAATTTTAAATTATTTAAGCCTTTATTTGAAACATTTCATATGGAATTGCATAGTGGTTTGAAGAAGGAATTCGACATCATGTATGAACCTGAGATGGAAAGCATTGTTTATGCATTGGAGGTTGATGTTTGTTGTGATAACCTTGATCTGAATGTGGGAAAGGATACTATGGATTTTAATAAATCCTCTTACCAAAGCAATGGAGCATGTGACACTATAACTGACTTGCAATGCTCAGGTGAGTGTGAGAATCAATTTGAGAATATGCCTATGTATGAACATTTTTTGTTCATCACACAAAAAGGATGTTTGTTTGGCATGAGACAAAAATTAGAGGATGACTCTAAGGTTTTACTTGAGTCTTTCTTTCAATCTGATTTCTCAAACTTGGAGCTACAATTTGACTTAAAAAAATTAGGGCATGTTCTTCTGGATGGGACTATTGAACAAAATGTTTATGGTAGTTTCAAGTTTGATATGCAAATTGAATATGATATCAACATGTATGATGTTGACTACCAAATGGACTATGAACACTTTCAATTTTCAATTCAGTTGGATGAGCATTTAATGGAATATGATAATGAGCTGGATAGGGTAAAATTTTACAATGTCTATGGATATCAGTTAGTGTTTGCTTGCAGATTTTAGATTGATAGAGTTAATTTGTGGGTAGTTCATGATAGTGTTTTCAGACTTGGCCTGGTGCAGACAACAAAGAATAGAGTGTTTGAAAAAGGTAAATATTGGTACTACATTTTTGGGGGCCTGGGGCCACCAAATGAATTTTGAAAAATGGTTTCAGTGCGATACAAAGGAGAAGTTGTAAAGCCACCCAATGATTTGGCACTTGGTCTATTCCCCAAAGATCTGGAATCTCACCATGCCCACAATGGGCATGCATCTTCAAACATGAGCCACTGATGGCACCGTCAAATCTTGCAGATTTGAAGTGCATATGCCCTTTCAGTTTGATGATAGAGGCTAGGTTTGCATCCTACTAAATATGCTCTAGGGGCCCTCTTTTTCGATTAAAATTTTTCATCTCAGAGGTCATCTTGCAAATCCCTTTGGTAGAATGTTTTTTGGTACATATGGTGACACGCATGTTCAATTTCGTGCCTCCTGGATGAGTTTTGATATGCTTTTTAATCACTTTTTAACCACGACTAGGCTAAAATTGGTGTTTCAAAAAGTTTCAAATTTCAGAATTCTAAGGGCAACCTCTCATTTTGGTCTTAAACATTTCCAGTTCCGATTTCATAAAAAATGGAGGTCATATGATGCATTATTTTAATGTTTTTTGGTTGTAACGAACACGTCCGACAAACCAGTTTACAAAGGAGGTACCTGAATTTTGATAGCTAGGAAAACTCTGATTTAAAACCCATGTTTTAAATAATTTATTATGGCTGCACGAAAAAATTCATGGCTTCAAAGTCTATGTTTGCACACAGTGAAATTTCTTTGTTTGGCCTATAGGCGAAATTAAATTTTTGCCCAATTCTAATCTTTTTAAATCTTGATATTTAAAACATTTTAAAATGTTTTAAAATGATTCTTGGGAATTAGGTTTTCAAGATTTGAATGAGAATCAAATGTGGTTTAATCATTATTTTCTATTGGCCGATAGCAAATTTTTTTAAAAAAAACTTCAAATCTTTCATGGCAGCACTCATCACCCAGTTTGAAGTGGCAAAATAATTTCAAACCAGTAATGCAATGGAAGACAACGATGAGATTTTAGGGAAAATGTAATAATATTTTATTGGCCAAAAGAGTTTTAATTCTTTTATTCTATTGGCCAAGGGAGTTTACATGAAGTTTGAAATATTTGCTCAGCCATTGCCCATCACATTTTGAAATGGGCAGATCAAATTGACTTCAATGATGTCCAATGAAATCTCATCAGTGTTTTATTTTTAAAAAAGAGGAGGTTCTGTTCAAATATTTGCACATGCATTTTTCAAAGACTAAAGGTTTTGCCTTCATATTTTTTCTCGCTCATTGCCAATTTTGGATGGCTGAGCAAATATAAAGCAGCATTGGTATTATGACGAGTGATGGATTTTGTTCCATTTCTCATCACTGATTGTGAGGCTTCTCTTCCCATCATAACAGTGATGCTCATGTGTGTGGCAATGGGTTCCATTGGACAATTTAAATGATTTTTTTTTTAATGTTTCCATTGTTGCTCATGTGATTTGTCATTTGGGGGAGGTTTTCACCATTGAAGGAGAAAAAGATAATGGTATTCACATCCAAAAATTTGAAGAAAAAATTTCTCATGCTTTAATGGCTATTCTAGTGTTGTTTTGAGCAATTTTGGTTCCCAACAATTGATAGAATTGACCCAACAAGTGTTTTCAATTCCTAGATATCATTTCCCATTGTATTTTGAGCATTTTTATTGCTTGTGAAGGTGAAAATGACCATAAATCCTTTTTCACAACCAAACAATATCTACAATGTTTTTAATGATGCTCATGAGTGTCAATAGTAATTTAGAAGTGGGTTTTTCATAACTGAGATGCAAATGAAGGGGAAAAGATTGTTGCAAGCCAAAGTATACAAAGGTTGGATACCAACCAACTATTTGACAAAAATGTTAAATAGTTTGCAATATGAAATGAAATATCAGAAGGTTAAAATGCAAGTTGGAAAAGCATTTTTAACAACTGGGTAAATGGGTTTTGACCTTGTGTGGCATAGAAAATTGGACATTCTTGAGAAAAGAGACAATTTCAAGCTTAATTTGGACCTACTTTTGAGTACCCCTGCATTATTCATTCTTCAAAATAGCATTTATAGGCCCCTAAGACCCATTATTTTTTATCCAGAGGCTTGTTTCACTTAAAAATCATCTAAATCCTGACAAATAACACTTAATTCACTCATATCCCAAAAACCCATCTCCAAA